>CAUYTI010069607.1:0-48736 GCA_963575145.1 Galago senegalensis | reverse complement strand
GATTTATAGCTTGCCGAACTTCTTTCTGGGCTCAGCTCCCCGTCTCTGGCTTCATAGATTCTGATTCCAACCAGTTTTTCTTCCTTTGCTCAGGAGCCTCTGACCAGGGTTGCTACCAGTCGGCCATCTTCCCAGAATTCCTTGACATTTATTTTAAATGTATGAGAACAAACTATGTAAGAGCAAAGAATATTTCTGTAAAGCATTGAAAAAATGCATACAATCTCACCCCCAAATATGACTCCTTAGCATAAAGACTTTTTTTTTATTGTATAAAGACTTTTTTGAATTACAGGCTCTTCAAGATCAACAGGCATCAGAAGGAGCTTTCCCCCTCAGCATAAACTGGACTGACTAATCAAAAGAAAAATCGACTCTGCTTCCGTTACCTGTAATCTCAGTATATTTTGGGGGTGGTGGGGAGTGGGGGTGGGGGTGGGCGAGTGGATGTGGAATGACCAAAGAGTGCAGCTAGACCCAGCCCAAATCAGTTCAAACACAAGGCCTGTCTTTCAGGTTTACAAGTCAATCCACTTCCCCATCCATTCATCCTCCCTAGCGACCATTTATTGCCCCTAAACAGAATTATACTGCCAAGCCCCCTTTCCCCTCTAAAAGGCAAGAATAAAAATATCTGGATGCCACTGGGATACAGAGTCATCACTCTGTGATTCTCCCCGTGTGCACAGTAAATAAACTTCTTCCTCTGATTAATCTGCCTTAATTGTGAGTTGATCTTTCAGTGAACTTTCAGGGGAAAGGGTGCGTTTCCCTCACACCCCAGCACTCAACTGTAAACATTTTGGATACCTATCATGTGCCCAGTACTCCCCCCAGCCCTATAAAGACGGAGATAAGAGTCCATTGTAACCACCTGGATGGAACTGGAGACCATTTTTCTAAGTGAAGTTTTTGAACAATGGAAAAACAAATACCACATATGTACTCATTAAATCAGAACTAATCAGTGAACACCCATGTGCACATTTCATAGTAAAACTCAGTGGGGAGCAGGCAGGCAGGAAGGAACAGGAGGGGAGGGGTAAAGTCACACCTTTGGTACAATGCACGCTATCCTGGGGAGGGGCACATTTATAACTGACTCAAACTGTACAAAAGCAATTCACACAACTAAAATATTTGTCCCCCTGTTATATTATGGAAAAAAATAAAGAGACAGTCCTTGTGTTCCAGGGGCCCAAGGTGTTCCTTGGGAAGTTGGCTGGAGACAGAACCACCGATGACACTGCTGTACAGTGACATATACGGTCATGGGGACACCAGGGATCCAGGGAGAAAGTAACAGGTCTGCCTTCCATGTTGCTCACGGGTCAGTTTATCTTAAAGTTAGAAATGCTTTCGGTTACGCTACTGTGGTGGTTGGTTCTAAGACCACCTTTACATTCAATGATTTCTTTTTCTTTCTTTCTTTTTCTTTTTTGAAACAGAGTCTCTGTTGCCCTTGGTAGGGTGCTGTGGCGTTGCAGTTTACAACAATCTCAAACTTCTGGGCTCAAGCAATCCTTTGCCTCAGCCTCCTGAATAGCTGGAACTACAGGTGCCTTTTAGGACACTTAGCTACTTTTTCTTTCTTTTTTTTTAGTAGACACAGTATTGAATTCTTTCTTTCTTTCTTTCTTTTTTTTTTTTTTTTTTGAGACAGAGTCTTACTTTGTCACCCTTGATAGAGTCCGTGGTATCACACAGCTCACAGCAACCTCCAACTCCTGGACTTAGGCGATTCTCTTGGCTCAGCCTCCTGAGTAGCTGGGATGCCCGCCACAATGCCCGCCACAATGCCCGGCTATTTTTTGTTGCAGTTTGGCCAGGGCTGGGTTTGAACCTGCCACCCTTGGTAAATGGGGCTGGAGCCCTACTCCCTGAGCTACAGGCACTGCCCCACAGTATCTAATTCTTGCTGAGGCTGGTCTTGAACTCCTGAGCAATTACAAAAAATCTACCCTATAGGCCAGTAGAGAGGAGTTCCCAGAAACTCCTGACTTAAAGATATCTTCTGTAGGAGATGAAAGCCAAGAGTCAAAAAAAGAAATACTAGAACATTCCTAGAATTCCCTCAGTCATTTAAAAATTGGTTCATTTTATCATGCTGCCTTCTGGCAGAGCACTGCTACTCTGGTTTGCAGATCTCCATTTGACCTTGTCAGGTTCCGAAAGACCCTTCTTGGCATTAGATGGCTCTCCTCTTTCAGGCATCTGGGGTAATTGTTCTGAGAGGCAGCATCTTTCTGTTGCTCTCCGCCCCTCCAGAGGCGCAGTGGTAATATTGCATTTCCACTGTTGTGTAACCCAGTTTGTGAAGTTTTTACCCTCAGCTAGTATTTCTCCTCCTCTCCACTTGTTATTGACTGTCACTTATATTATTCCACCTCTGGGAGCAACTCTGGGTTCAGCCACTGTGCCAGCGCTGATGGCGGCCAGCCCCACAAGCCAGTGCCTGCCCCTCAGTCCACTCCCGTCCCTACAGAGTGGGGTGACACGTGCAGATCAGTGGGCTCTCCTGACCACAAGGCAGGACAGCCGCCTTTACTGTCAGTCTGGGTAAAGCTGCTCTCCGACCCCCAGGCCCGCAGGAACTGGGCGCGGAGACTTAAAGGTGTTGGTGTAGGTTTTCCTTAAGGAACATTCTGGCTTCATTCTGACTTCATCCCTGTTTCTGGCACCTAGAGTTGCAGCTTGGTGATAGGCACGCTCTATCAGTCAGGAAAAGAAAAAATTGAGGGGCTACAGGAATCATGGTAGAGAAAACTGAGATCCACCCTACCCTTTCTCTCCCAAGTCCTGCAGAAGAGCAGAGAAATCTACCAGTGGCAGCCCTTTCTGGGCTCCGGCCGTGTTGGTGTGAGCCTCACCAGGCGTGGAGGGCACGTTTATCTCCATTCCATTGCTCCCACCCATTCTCTGCCAACCCCCTACCCTACTCTGAGAATCAGCATCCTGAAGTGGCTATTTGGTGTGTCATTTCTTTATCCAACACCGTTTGTCACTATGGGCCAAAGAGTGTGTCTCTTGTGTGAAGAAATCTAACTCAGGGTCCTGTGCACTGCGGTATTTTCCGCTGCCTTCCTTTTACCGTGTTTTCAGCATTTTCATCTACCACAGGGACATCATCAAAGTCGTGTGGAGCAAGTATCTGTTCCTCGAATTACACATTTAAGGCTTGGGTAGGTGACTGGCACCAAGTGGCCCAATACAGCACATCTGCCAGCTCTGCACCAGGCCCCTGGCCCAGGAAACCTGCCTCCCGACCACCTGCAGTCTCTGTCTTTCCTGCTGGCAGACAGGACAGTTCTGTGTCATGTGGTACCCCTGAGGGCTTGGGGGTGTGTGTCTGAGATCATCAGTCTCTGATTGCCCCAGCTTCCCGACAGCCAGTCATTTCATGGACCCAATTGGCCACCTCGAGTGAGTGCACCAGATATTCACTTGGGGATCCAATCACCATCCAGGCTTGGAAAGACGTTCTTCTAACAGGCATTGGCATGTGCTATTCAAATCCATTCCTTAAACTGCTGTACTGATTTCTATGGGGCCATACTTCTTATGGGCATCCCTCTAACAATCCAGCGTCCCACTGCCCATCTTCCTAGCCACACGGCCAGCCCCTGCCCATGCGGCAGAATGCACCCAGCTCTGGGGGCTCTAATGAGTTGCTCACAGTGCAGGGCTCTCCAGATGGGCTGACCACCCACTTTAGAACTGTTATCTGAAATAACCCAAGTGCCCATTGGCCCATGAATGAATTAATAAACTGTGGTATATGTATACTGTGGAGAACTATTCAGGTAAAGAAAGACAGGGACTTTGCATCTTTTGTATTTACCTGGATGGATTTGGGAACATTCCCCCAAGTAAAGGATCACAAGAATACAAAAGGAGGCTGGGCCAGGTGGCTCACACCTGTAACCCTAGCACTCTGGGAGGCCAAGGTGGGTGGATTGCCTGAGCTCACGAGTTCGAGACCAGCCTGAGCAAAAAGCAAGACCCTGTCTCTACTAAAAGTAGAAAAACTGAGGCAAGAGGATCGCTTGAGACCAAGAGATGGAGGTTGCTGTGAGCTATGAAGCCACAGCACTTTACCCAGGGTGACAGCTTGAAACTGTCTCAAAAAACAAAACAAAACAGAAAAAGAACACAAAAGCAAGCATCCCCTGCACTCAACACTGAGATGAAACTAGGAGATGAACAGGTACACACCCACGAGAGAGAAAAACACAATTCAATTCAAGATGGGAGGAGGGAGCTTGGTAAGATTCCCCCTCCATTGGGTACAATGCAGGGGTGCGTGGCACACTTCCTGGGTGAGGACTCAGCTACATCTCAGACTTCGGATTTTATCTTACAAATGTAAATAACGTAAAACCTAATTATTACCCTCATGTTAAACAACAAAAAAATAGCAACAAATAAAGGGCCTTTCATATAAGGAAATAAACATACATAATTTACTCAAAACAAGGGAAACCGCAGTGCGGGGGCTCCTGTCACCGAGGAGTCCTGGGAAAGCTTCTCCCTGGGACCCTTTCACCCGCACACACACACGTGCAGCCGGCCCTCTGTCTCTAGCTAGGGATCAGGATGAAGGAGTCTGGTCCCCCTCAGCCCTGGTCCTCACTGATTTCCCATCATTTTACCCCCAGTCATCTGAGGTCGGGTTTTTCCATCGTTAGTTATTTTTGCCCTCTGGCTTTTATATTCCTCCAAACAGGCTACACAGAGCGGAATCTCTTCAGGGCCCTTCAGAGTTGGGGTGCCAGCAGGGGAGCCTGTCAGCACACCCCATCTCCAGTGACCCCCCCAGTAAGTCTCTCAATTCAACAGTGTCCACCTTATTCTCCCCAGTTCTTGACATTTAAAGATCTTTACCCTGCTGGGACAAGTCCCTCGGCTATCTCTGTCTTTCCCTTCTCTTTCGTGAATCAGCCTGATTTTTCTTAGTGTCTGTAACCCACAGAGGAAAGCTGAGAGACTCTGACGCCGTTTCCTGGACTTTGACTTGATTTTGCAGCAGTTTAAGTTTGCATGGGCTGTCTGGGCGGAGGAGCTCACCCAATCACGGCCCTTACCACGACCTGGGAAAGGGTCATTGAGGTGCACATTGGATCTCCCCAGAGCCAGTCAGTGGGGATTGCACGTGAGGGAAGTGTCAATTTACCTTCTCAGAGGGAGCAGACTTTGCAGTGGTTTTTCTGCATCCCAGCAGGCTAGCTGTCCCGTCAGGACCACCTGCACTGTGTCTGCACCAAGTCCAGTCATCTCTGACTGTCCCCAGTGACAGTGGGCCTCCCAGCTGCTCTCTGCTACTCCGCAACATTCCACATCTGGAAGGCTGCGCTGAGGGGCCCCCAGGAATCATTTTAGCAAAGCTGCCTAGGGAAGCTGATGATGCCCATCTACAAAGTGAGACGGTTCCTTCACACTCTGCCCTGCTCAGAGCAGTTTCTCGTTACTGCGTGCCCTTGTCATGTCTCCCCTCTGCCACCCGGCTTCTTGTCATGTCTCCCCTCTGCCACCTGGCTTCCCTGGTGCCTGGAGGCTGCAGAGGTGCTTCCGCACACCTGGCCTAAGTTTCTGGCCTCAATCTAACAACTGGCTGCAATCCAAGCCCAGCACAGCACAAGCAGGAGCCCCAACACTCGCTTTACTTTCACATTAGCTATTAGAGACAAGCGATAACGTTATAATTTCCCATTCTTTTGCATTTATTTCTGTATCTGTGGGCCCTCCTTGGGAGTGAGGACCATGACTTTTAATCTCACTGGTAGATTCATTTGAGGTGAATCTAATAGCAGGGCGGGTGCTGTCTCATCCCTGTTTTGAGAGATGAGGCAACCGAAATGCCAAGAGGCTACGAAGCTGGACCAAGTCACACAGCAAGAAAACGACGGAGCCAGGGTTTGAAGCAGGTTTACCTGACTTTAAGACCTGGCACTGATCCTTTCCCAGCACGGCTGCCTATGAACAGGTTCTAAACCTTAAAATTGAAAAGTTTCCCTCATTCTACTACTGGCTTCTCCTACGTCACTGAAAGCTTACTGCTCCTTTCCTGCCAGGCCTGCCTTCTCACTATGGGGTGGGGCGGTCCCACGGATCGCGCTCAGCTTCAGAGGTGTATCCTCCGGCCTCTTTTTTCAGTATCTGGTTTACACCCAGGACCTCTGCTGGGCAGTTGGTGGCAGTTCAGATAAATTTCCAACCTTGACTGTCACCTATGCATCTTTAAAATAGGTTCTACCTTACAGAACTGAATTAATGAGTTGATGCTAGTGAATGGCTTAGTTGCCCTTGAAAAGCTATGTTCTCATCCCACAACTGTGATTGTAAACTGCATGGTAAAAAGGTCTTTGCAGATGGGCTTAAAAATCTTGAGATGACATCATCCTAGATTATCCCATTTGCCCTAAATCCAATAAGCATCCTTATTAGAGCTAACCAGAGGAGATACCCAAGGAGGAGAGGAGAGGGCTGCATGAGGATGGAGGAAGCGTTTGTAACTCTGGAGCCGCAAGCTGGTTTCATCTGCAGCCACCAGGAGCTGGGAGAGACAAGGCAGAATCCTTTACTACAGACCTGGGCCGACACTCAAACAGAAGACAGCTTGATTTCAGGTTCTATGCTCCAGAAGTGAAAGAGAAAAAATATCTATTGTTTTAAGGCAAAAACTTTTTTTTTAAATTATTTGTTCATTTGTTGTAGCACACAAAGCTAACCCAGCTAGGGTGCAGCCTGAGCCTTTGTACATTTTTAAGCTCCCTGGGTAACTCTAACGTGCAGTTGGGGCTGGGGACCACTGGGATAGGAGTGTCTTCCTGGAGGTTCTCCTTAGCTCTGGGCCACTCTGCCTGTTCTAACAGCAGTAGTCTAATTACGGGGCTCGGTTTTTAAGACCTTTTGTAATTCTCATCACCTTTTAAAAGCCCCACCTTCTAATGCATCCTTTTGGGGATTTGGGCTCTAACATATAAATTTTAAGGGAACACAATGTTTGGGTCTATAAAAACTAACTAAAGATTCTTTAATATACATAGCTTAGTTTCAGTGCTAGGAGTCTTTCCACTGTGGCAGAGCGTCTCACTCTGGCCTGTTTTGCCCAGTGACCCTGCAGCACACTGGGTGCAGCCTGGCAGGGCTGTGGACAATGCAACCTCCTCTGTAGGACCTGGAGGATTGCACTGGTGAAGCACAGAATCAGAGGCACAGGCAGCCCTGAGGTGCCATGCAAAGTACCTGAAGTGAAAACTGGGAGGCCTTCTTTCTATAAAGTGAACACTGCAAGCTCCCAGGGAGCTTAGAACTGCAGAAAATACGTCATATGTTCATTAGGAGGAAAACCAAGACTGGCTTGGATGCGCCAGGGAGGATTTCCACTGGCTAATGCCAGCATCCCATGAGCTTCTCGGGGATTTTCTTGCTGCACCTGCCTTTCCAGGCCTGGTAACAGAAGACAGTAGTCTGTGACACGGAGTAAACAGAGGACAGAAAACTGGGCAGGCTTTGCCACATTGAAATCAGAAAGTGGCTGGTTACAGCTTGGATGAACATGATCACTTCCATATCACAGCATTTGAGGTCTCTAGCAGTGATGGGCTGTCTTCAGGGAATCCTTCCTCAAATCTCTCTCCACTGGCATCCCATTTTTCTAAGCTTAAGACATATAGACTGTGAGAGTTGCTGACACCCAGATGAAGTTGCTCTTGTCTGACCCAGACATGCTGGGGGGAAGCCCATGTAGGAGGAAGCTCACGAGAGTCTGTCTGAGAAGTATCTCCAGGACTCAGACCTGCAGACCTTCCTTGTGTACTTCATGCATCTCCGGCCTTGTGCACCTTGCTTGTTTCACATGTATAGACCTGTCTCGGCGGCAGGGGTTACTGTTAGACACGCTTCAGGGCTGCAGCACTCAGATAAGGTGCTCTCCACACGTGTCCAGAGAGGTCTACACGCCAGTGGGCAGCTGCCGGCTCTTGCCATCAGCCTCTGAGACCAAGGAACTGCGTGTATAAGTAGGTTGTGTAAACTTCTCCATGGTGCCAATGAAACGTCCCCATACTCTTCCCTCTCTGGGTGCACCAGTGGCTTGAAATGGCCGTGCATCCCAGATTATAATCCTTTTCACTTACTTTCCAATAAACTCATTGTATTTGGAGAAATCTTTCTTTGTTTTCTTTTTGTAGATCAAAAAACCCTCAGATTTTTAAGGTGGGTGTGGTGGCCTGTGATCCTAGCACTCTGGAAGGCAAAGGGGGGTGGATTGCTTGAGCTCAGGAGTTGAAGACCAGCCTGAGCAAGAGTGAGACCCCATCTGTAAAAATAGCTGTGCATTATGGCAGGTGCCTATAGTCCCAGCTGCCCAGGAAGCCGAGGCAAGAGGATCACTTGAGCCCAGGAGTTTGAGGTTGCTGTGAGCTATGATATGGCACTCTCTCCAGGTGACAGAGTGACACTCTGTTTCAAAAATCAATTAATTAGTTAAGTAAGTAAAGTAAAAACTAAGACATAAACACACTTCAGGCTTACATGGGGGTCAGGATCGTCAGTATCACCATCCCCCACCTCCACATCTGGTCCCACGATGTGATGTGTCATCTCCTGTCATAACAAAGCCTTGTTCTGGATCCTCCCGCAGGACCTGCTGAGGCTGCTTCACATCAACTTTTTTTTTTTTTTAGAAGAAGGAGTACTAGGAAATAACCATAAAAAGGATAATGTAGTGAATACACGAACCCGTAACAGAGCTGAATGTTCCCACCAAGTATCATGGCTGTGTGTGATCCCATATACTGCACCTTCATAGGACGGGCAGCACAGCGGTGCTCACACCAGCATCTCCAGACACCTGAGTGGTCACTGGGCTAGGGTGTTAGGACAGCTACGACATCACTCAGTAATAGATAATCTTCTGCTCCAGTGTAATCGTGTGTGAGTGCTGTCACATACCCAGTCTACTTTTGACCAGAATGTCTTCACCTGGTGCATGATACACAGACATCTGAGGACATGGTATGGGAGGTGGCTCCCTCCACTAGGGAGGCCGAGAAGTCCACCATATGCCGTCTGAAGGAGGACCAGAAGCTGGAGGTGTGGCTCAGTCTGAGCCTGAAGGCCGGAGGAGCTGGAGTTATGAGCTCCAAGGGGAAGAAGGTGGGGGTCCCAGGTCAGGTAGAGAGAGCCAGTTCACCTTCCCTCTGCCTTCTTGTTCTATCAGCGCCATCCACTGATCGGATCCTGACCACAGCAGGTGGGGGAGGGTCTTTCCTATGCAGGTCACTAACCTCTCTGCAAACACCCCAGAAACAGTGCTCTACCAGCCACCCAGGTGTCCCTTAATCCAGTCAAGACACACCTAAAGTGAACCATCGCAGCAGCTAAGCACAAATCAGCAAGACTCAGCCAAGCAAAGCAGTGCTGAATGGCCAGGCCAGGCGGGGCACTCCACTCTGCCCCTCACTGCCGCCCCCAACACACACTGTGCGTTTTCACAGGTGGGAGGTGTGAGCTCTGTGATCCACAGGCGTTGCGGGGATTTCTGTAACCTCCACACTAAGATTACTGAGAGTGGAGTGCTAACTCCGTCTGTGTGTTAGTTAAGGGAGCTGAGCAGAGCTGACTGGCTCACTCCAGTTTTCACAGCCAGAAAAGGGCAGAGCTGGGCTGGATGCCGCCCGCCCAGCAGCTGGCGTTGCTGTGAGTAAGCTTGGTTTCCAGCAAGCCTGCGTGAAAACAAGCTCCAGCTCTCCACGTATAGCCCAGCAGCCCCAAGTTACATGATTTTAAAGAACACAAATTAGCTCAAGTGTGAAGAGGGGACATTTCTCTTGTGTAGTTACTGTGCTGTGTAAACTTACCGTTAATGCTCTCTAGCCAAGGCCACTAGTAGCACACCTATGGTTAAGCAGGTTGGGTTGCAATCTGTGTTCGGAAACCTTGGGGGTGTCTCAGTGAGAGGGTATTAGAAAACATTATTACAGGATTTGGGCCTTTGTTAGCTGTTTGGGGAGGGGTTGAAGAAAGCACGGCTTTGCCCTAGATTGCACAGTGGTGGGAAGCTGCAGTAATCCTATGAAAGTGTATTTTCATAAATTTTATCCGTAGGGAGGGCAGAATACAATTACAGTGATGCTAAAACTATAATTGGCAGTGAAGCAACAGCCAGTTCTACCGGCCAAGACAGCTGCTGTCTTTGGTATTTTGTGGCTTGGACGGTGTTCATGCCTTGTGTGTTTTCAGACATGATGTCAGAGTGGCCGTGTTCCTGTCTACATGTGTCCCGGCCACAGAGGGGTCTCGTCTGATGACATTCTGGGAAACTATTTATCTTCACATTCAACAGAAGAACACTAAGGCCTGGGGAGAGGGCTGGGCAGAGCTGTCTCAGGACAGAAAGTATCCGTTACAGTGCCGGGCTCAGGGGGCTGCAACCACAGGGCTGCTGACTTTTGGCGCTCACCCCACTTGCCAGCGCCTGACCTTTGAGACGCTCTGAGACTAGTAGATTCATTCTGGAGCAGGAGTGTAACATGCAGATGTCCCATCAATGTGCAATGACTCATTCCCTCCCCCGCCCCCGCCTGCTCAGTCTCTACCAGCTGAGATCATTTACATGAGGTCAGGGATGTTTCAGCGGTGGGGGGAGAATTTAGACACAGAAAGGGGGGTCCTGCAAGTTAGCGTCCTTCATTCCAGTCTCTGCCTTTGCCTCCTTCATGCAGCAAATGTGTAGTGAGTGCCAGACCCAGGCTAGAGGGTGACATCATCGCCTCATGGGAAAGGCAGACAAGCAAATAATCCTACTGAAAACCCGGTGAAAGCCCCCACGATGTGGTGAGGGCTGAGCAGTCTAAGGTGGTGGTTCCCACACTTCTGGGCATCTTTTCAAATGCTAACGTAGGGGTCCTATTCCCCTGAGCTAAGTGCTCTGAGATACCACTCAGGGCTTCCAGATTTTAAAAACTCCCTGGGGGATTTAATATCCAGCCAAGTTTGGAAACTATTGGTTTAGCCCATCATTCTTATGGGTCTAGGGCAAGGGGGGTCACTCCGCTATTGAATGGGATGAAAGCTCTGGCCCCTCATTCCAGGTACTTGCCTTTAGATGCAAAACCCCACACATCATTTCAGGGGGGCAATGGGTGCCAAGCAGAGAATGAGGGAACAGCTGTGGGTCTTGTGGTCCCAGCTACAGGAGCATCCAAGCCCACCCAGAGGGACAGGAGTATTCTGTCCCTTCCAGAATGGCCCTGGCCCTTATCTCAGCCATTTGTGCTGTGATAACAAAATACCTGAGACTGGGCAATTTACAAAAAACAAGACTTTATTTCCCATAGCTTTTGGAGGCTGGCAAATACAAGATCAAGGCAGAATCTAGGTGTCCTTAAATGGCAGGAAGCAGAAGCACAAAACAGAGGGAACTCCCACCATCAGGCTCTTTGATAAGGACCATCTGGAGGGCGGAGCCCTGGAGCCGCACCAGCTCCTAAAGGCTCTAAGTCCAATGCTGTGGTGTTGGCATTGGGGACTGAGTTTTGGAAACATTCAAAACCAGAGTACTCTTGGACTTTAGAGAAACTCCAGCTTTAGCATCACCAAGATAATTCCTGCCAGGAAGAGCTTCAGCAAGCAGCCAAAATGTCCCCAAGGCCCGTGTGCAAGCGAGCGTTTGGTTCAGGGAGCTGGGTCTTCCAGATTTGTAGCTGCAGAAGTGTGCCTGGTCCCCCTCCTGACCCTGTCACCTCCCCTGCCTTTCTCAGCAATGCAGAGCCTTGTAGCCCCAAGAGGAGCCGGGACGGGAGCAGCAGCTCTGTGCGCTGTCCTCTGTCACAGGGGAGCATGGTCTCCGGCGCTGGGGTTCCTGGAGGAGGTGGCGTGGATCAGGGATTGAGGCAGGACAGGCTATGTCCCTTCAGTAACCCCGGCCTTGGCTCTGTTTCTACTTAAGGAATAAACAAGAAAGTCTTTGGTCTTTGAAAAGAAAATTATTTCAAATTATAAAAGAAAAAAAATTTTAAAAATTAAATACCACATACTTGCTTGGTTGAAAACAATTACACATGCTCTCAAGGAGGGGGGTCCATAACTCACAAGCCTCTTGATTTGGTTAACTTAAATCTCTATCGTTGGGAATTACGGAGTTACTATCCTTCAGAAGCAATGTGCCGAGGAAACGCAGTACACCAGGTGAGAAGAGGTGTAGTCCCCCGTGGGCTGCAGATGTCTAAGAAACACCTTCCTGAAGCACGGCTCCTTGTGACCGTCTCACTGGGTTCATTGCTGCCAGCTCAAGAGGAAGCCAGTGCTCTGAGTCAGCAGGGCTCGAAGTGGGAAAGGGTTTAATAGCGCAGGCACCAGGCCAGGAGGCAGGAGGACATTCTCAAATCCATTTCCTCTAGAACTCGAGAATGTGGGAGAGAGCATTTTTAAAGAGTTTGACGGGCAACGGACTAGGAGATTGGGTCTGCTACTTGGCCGAGTTTGGGGCAGAACCAAAGGGATGTAGATATTGTCTTCTTTGCTGAGTCAGGTCCTGAGTATGGGTCTGCAGTTGGGTCGCTGGTCTGGGTGGGTCAGCTGTTCCACCTGAATGCAGGACCTGACCTATGTCTCAAAATGGAGCCTGAGGTCTCACAAGGGTGATCCTATCCATGGGAGCGATGAAGAAAGGCAAGGACCTTTGTGACTTCTGAGGAGTGAGCCATGGCAGGAACGCAAGCTGGGGAACAGTGGCTGGTTGTACATGCACTTTTCCCCACCTCAGGTCTCACCCTGTGGGCTTTTATTCATTTTATGAAAGGCATTCTCAATCCCATCTGCTGGTTGGCAAGCGGCCCTGTCAAGAGCAGATCAGGGCCCAGCGGCTCCTCAGTAACCCCTCAAAAGCCCTCTCCCTTCATCAACCCCCATCCTCTCATCGGAGCAGCTCTCCTTGGGAATGTTTTACTGATGCAGGTTCCAGGTAAGATTGCCTTTCAGAAATGGCTTCTATGTTTAAGGACATCTTAAAAACTCACTATAGCAGTCCACACTCCTCTCCATGGGTTTTTTTTTTTTTAATTTTGGATTAATGTGAGGGTACAATTGGGTTACGATGTTTGCGTTTGTTAGGTAGAGTCCCTCTTGAAGTTGTGGCCTGCACCCAGGAGATGTGCCATATGCCCTTACATTGTGCCCCTTAGGTGGGAGTCACCACTCCTCCTACCTCCTCCTCTCCGCCTCCTTCCTCCCCCACCCCCAACTTGAATTGAATTGAATGTTTCTGTTTTATCAGCTTGTATTAGTCCATCTACTGGTTTTGTATTAGTATTGAGTACATTGGATACTTGCTTTTCCAATCTTGTGACACTCTACTAAGTAGAGTGTTGTTTCAACTCCATCCAGGTTAATACAAAAGATGTAAAGTCTCCATCTTTTTTATGGCTGAATATTATTCCATGGTGTACATACCCCACAGTTTATTAATCCATTCCTATGGAGAATCCTCAGAAGAACTCAAATAGACCTTCCATTTGATCCTGAAATCTTGTTACTAGGCGTCTACCCGGCAGAAAAAAAAAATCATTTTATCATAAGGCCATTGGCACTAGATTATTTACTGCAGCTCAATTTGCAGTTGTTTTTATAAGCAACAGAGCCTTTTTTTATATTTCCAAGGTTGCTTGAAAAGAAAACACTGCTTACAATGTGCTCAGAATCCTCCTGTCTGAAGTGGACTTGCACAGCATGGAGGTGGGCACCTGTAGTCCCAGCTGTTTGGGAGGCTGAGGCAGGCAGATCGCTTAGTCCAGGAGTCCTGGGCTGTCGTGCACTATGCTGATCAAGTGTCTGCACTAAGTTGGGCATCAATATGGTGACCTCCCAGGAGTGGAGGACCACTAGGTTACCCGAAGAGGGGTGAACCAGCCCAGGTTGGAAAGGGAACAGGTCAAAACTCCTGCTGCTCAGTAGTGGGGTCACACCTGTGCAACATAGTGAGCCCCAAAATAACAAAAATGGCCTTCTGCAGAATAAAGATGACTGACCGTCTCCAGCCTTCTCATCATCTTAACTGGAGACTCACACCAGCATGGGAACAAATTAGATCTAAATCCACAGGTGGACTCCAGGGTGGTGCTGGAGGTCCCACCTAAGAAGCAGAAGGAGCCTCAGAACTTGGAGCCCAGAATTATCTGCGTCAGCAGCTGCAGGGCTGTTATCAGCACTTCTCAGACAGCGGCATGTGGGAAGAGAGGCCGAGAACTCCTGTCACCTGGAAACCCCGGATCCCAGCAGTAAATCGTGTTTACCCAGCTACGATCACACCCTTCAACAGCGTGGGCAGCTTCACCCTAGAAGACTCCAGGACACAGGAAATGGGGTAGGTTGACTGCCGGAAACCACAGTTCTCATAGAAACACATTTAAAGTTAGTGGAGTCTGGAGCAGTGGTGTCAGCTACTCCAGGGAAGGCTGAGGGGGAGGATAGCTTGAGGCCAGGAGTTCAGGCCCCTCATGTACTACGGACACACCTGGGAATAGCCACCGCATTCTAGCCTGGGCAACATAGTGAGGCCCCCTCCCCTCAAAAAAATAAAATAAAAATCAGTGAACACAGTAGCCTCTTAGGGGAGAGAGTAAAGCATGTGTCCACAAAAAAAAAGGCAAGGAAGGAAATTTTTCATTTAAAGCAGTATAGCAAAATAACCAAATAGGCCCCATGATGTGCAGAAAAATCCCATCTAGAGAGGTGCACAGACTAGAGACTCACATGAATCTGCCTGGTTTAAAATAAAAACACACTTTCCTGCCCTTTTGACTCCTGTGGTTGAAATGGCATGGGACATGCAAGTTTGCCCCAGCTGGTGCAAACAGCTGGTGAACTAATTTACCTTGGTTTGTGGTACCACAACTGCTGTCTAAGCACTAGTGAGCTGGGATCAAAACAACATTACTCAAAGAACCAAGGGAATATGGTGGATACTTTAATACATATGTGACTCGTAAGTGAGACACACAAGCACTGTCAAAAGGCAGATTTACTTTTCTTCCCTTCCTCCATAATTTATGGATGCTTCAAATAACTTAAACAAAATATATCCAAATTGTCAATCACCACGTGCATGGATGATGCCAGGATGGTGATAATTTACCTGGAAACATTTCACCAATTAATGAGAGCCAGTCTGTCCCTCTACTTCCTATGGGCCAGGGTGGCCCATCTCACCAATTAATGGGAGCCAATGTGGCCCATTACTTCCTATGGCAAGTCTTCTTTATGAAGAGAAGGACAATTTTCCTTGGTTTTGCTAAAGCTATTTTTTTTTCAAAAGAACCTATAACATTTTTATATCTTTTTGTTTTTTTATTAAATCACAGCTGTGTACATTAATGCAATTATGGGGTACAATGTGCTGGTTTTATATACAATTTGAAATACCTTCATGAAACTGGTTAACACAGCCTTCACGGCATCTGCGCAGCATCCCCTGTCCCCTGCCATCTAGCAAAGTAAACGAGCCAGGGCGGAGCCAAGGGGAGGAGGGCGTGGCCAGGTGAGATGAGATCACCGTGAGGGGGCGTGCCTTCCGGGGGAGGGGGGAGAATCACGTTCTTTTCCAATATCTATATTAAAAAATATTTTGACTTTTGATGTAACCTTTGGGGTGCTTAAAAGGTCTGACTAGAATTTTAAACAAAAACCGCTCTGAATTACCCGATTGTGAGAAGGAACACTACATTTGTTAACCACAGTAACAATCTAGAACAATGCAAGCTTTCAATTAGTCTGAGCTCACAAGTAATAATGATCTAAATCCAGCCACAAAAAAAAAAAAAAAAAGAAGTGCTTGAAAACAAAGGAAGGAACCCTGTGGTTTTCTGGGTGGGGACCAGACAGGCTCCTTCCCTGCGCCCCGGGCTCCGTTTTCTCCCGACCTCTCTGCGCCGCTTTGGCTGCGCTGGCGCCGCCCAGTGGCCTCCAGGAGCACAGCGCCAGCGCGGAGAGGGCTCAGATGGCGCGGGCGGCCGGCGTGGCTGGTACCAGAATGACGTCATTTGCAGCTACTGAGCCTCCTTGCCGCCTGCGCGCTGACCTGCACCGTCTGCTTTCGGCTTTCGTTCTCACGACAGCCCAGGTTGTAGGGGGTTTGCATCGTTTTGGTAGATGGAAACAGAGAGGCTTAAAATTAGGTTAAGAGTTTGCATACAAAAGCAAGATATAAACCACGATGTGGTGTCACTGTCCCCAGCTACTCAGGAGACTGAAGCAGGAGGACAGCTTGCTTAAGCCCAGGAGTTCAGACCAGCCTGGGCACAACAGACTCTGACTCAAACTAATCGTAATTAAAAGCAAGACGCAAATAAAACAAAACTAGTTAGAACTTGAACTGTGATTCCAACCCTCCCTCTCCTGCCCGAATCACGTTTACTAAGATGATGGCAGCCCCTTGCTTACAGCTGCATTTGCACAATTCTTTGCACCCGAGTTTAACAAGCTGTTTTCTTCAGCTCTGGGTGGGTGGCTACTGCTGGGTGCTTCCTAGCTCAGAGCTCAGCAGTCACCATGGCCAAGACCCAGCTGGCTACCCAGATGCTGTCCATCAGGGCTGTGGAAGTCACAGAGCTGTAGGTGACTTGCTGCCAGTCGGTTATACAACCAATGCATTTTCTGGAAAATGAATCCCTACTGCCTGTGACAATTATTCTGCCAATGTTATGGCAAGATGAAAAAGTGCGAATCTGGGTTCATGGAATATAGCTGGACAAGAAGATTATGACAGATTGTACCCCCAATGCTGTCTACAAGCCGAGGCATTCTTCATTTGCTTTTCCTCTGAGTACTGCATCATCTGAAAATGTCAGTGGAAAGAGGTATCCTGAAGTGTGACATCATTGTCCCAATGACACTTCCATCCTCCTTGTGGGAACTAAATTTTATATCGGGGATGGTAAAGACACAATGGTGGCTCATGCATGTAATCTCAGCGCTTTGGGAGGCTGAGCAGGGAGCATCACTCCAGCCCAGGAGTTGGATACTGCAGGGTGCTGTGATCAGGTCATTGCACTCCAGTCTAGGGGACAGAAGGAAACCCGCTCTCTAAAAACAAGCATAAAAAGACACCATGAAAATAGCAGAAGCTGACTATTCCTGTCGCTTATCAGCAGTGTTTAGTCATGGCTAAGGAGATAGCACTCAGCTTACACACAGCAAGGCTTTAAGGCAGTGTTTGAGGAACTATCTTAGCAGATCTCTGCCCACTTCTCCTGAAGAAGAGGAAGAGA
Source organism: Galago senegalensis (assembly GCA_963575145.1). Classification (NCBI taxonomy): domain Eukaryota; kingdom Metazoa; phylum Chordata; class Mammalia; order Primates; family Galagidae; genus Galago; species Galago senegalensis. The sequence goes on along the minus strand of CAUYTI010069607.1, from coordinate 31,469 downwards.
AAATGCCTGCTGTTGTAAATGTCCAAGTCTCCTGTTCTTGAACCTGTCCCTTGGAACCTTTGCAGTTTTGCTTAAAAAAATGGTGGAGTCTTTTCATTCAATGCCAAGATTTTGTTACAGGTTAATTTTTCCATAAAATCATTTTGACCCAATCAGTAATTTTAAGATTTTGCCTGTTCTAAATTTAAGAGTTCAGACTCACACTCTGTTAAAATTAGACCCTAACATGACAAGCCTTTTCAAAGACATATTTTTCAAAAGCCCCTCTTCTTACATAGTCTAAAGTTATCACAATACTTTCTGAACTAAGTTGCATTGTCACAATAATACAGCTATGTCTCACTAAACTGTTTTAACGTTTGCCTTTAAGAAGACTGTGGGTTCTAAAAATAAATAAAATAAGACTATAGCTTCTGAAGTTAGAAGATGCAGACACTTTTTATTACTAAGTTTTCAGATGTGTAAGACAGAACCGCCTCCCAGATGAAGCATTGCCCTTTATAACATCAGTAACTTACCCACCCATGTTCATTACATAACATCGCACTGTGTATCATAATGGAACAAGTATAACAACTCAGTTCTTAGGATCAATTTTTTTGATTTCATAATGCTGTGTTCAAAAATTAGTTGAGGTCAGGCACAGTAGCTCACACCTGTAATCTTAGCACTCTGGGAGGCCAAGCTCGGGAATTTGAGAACAGCCTGAGTAAGAGTAAGACCTCATCTCTACTAAAAGTAGAAAAATTAGCCAGATGTTGTGGGGGGTGCCTATACTCCCAGAACTGGGTAGGTTGAAGCAAGAGGATCACTTGAGCCCAAGGGTTTTAGGTTGCTGTGAGCTATGATGTCACAGCACTCTACCCAGGGTGACAAAGTAAGACAAAAAAAAAATGAGGTTACAAACAATTAGGTTACAATATTTGTGTTTTTTGGGAAAGGTTCCTATTCTAGCTGTGCTGTCACCCAGGAGGCGTGCCATATACCCTTACCTGTACCCTCTTAGGTGAGAGCACACCAGGCCTCCTCCCTCCTCCAGCTCCCACCAACTTGAATTAAACTGAGTTTTTCTCTTGTGTGGGTGTGTATCATCTACTGGCTTCATACGAGTATTGAACATATTGGATACTTGCTTTTCCATTCTTGTGGTACTTTACTACACTTAGCTAATATTGACCCTCTTTACGTAACCCACATGGACATATGAAGTCGGACAATTAAATGTGTGAATTGGCTATGCCACGTTTTCACTGCAGCACTGTACAAACAGCTTGGTGAGGTTTCACAACCTTGGTATATCAGTGTCTCATAGCTGTGTTCCTATCAATGCGTGGCAGTGTCTTGCTGAGTGGCGTTCATTAGTGTTGTGAGTTTTTTGTGTACTGCTGTGAGAAAGTCAGAGCTTGAATCAGAGCAACAGACTTCAAATTTCTTGTTAAACTTGGTAAGAGTGGAACTGACATCGGGGACATGTTAGTTCAAGTTAATGGGGATAATGCCATGAAGAAAATGTCAGTGTACAAATGGATTAAAAGTTTTTCTGAGGGGAGAGAAAGCATCCCTGATGGAGAGGTCAAGGTGTCCAGTTACAAGCAAAACTGAGGAAAACATTGCAAAAATTCATCAAATTGTGCATCTAAATCATCTGACTATGAGAAGCATATCAGGCCAAGTAAACATTGATAGAGAAACAGGAAAATCTTAACTGAAAATCTTGGCCAACAACTCATGGCTCTTGCATCACAACAAAGCACCAGCCCACACAGCACTGGCTGTAAAAGAATTGTTAGCCAGTAAATAAATAACTATTTTAGAATACTCTCCCTATTCACCTGATCTAACCCCCACTGACGTTTTTCTTTACCCGAAGATAAAGGAGATATTGAAAGGAAAACATTTTGATGACCTTCAGAACATCAAAGGTATTATGATGACAACTTTGACGGCCAGTCCAGAAAAAGAGTTCCAAAATTGCTTTGTAGGTGGATTAGGCACTGGTGTTGGTGCAAGGCTTCCCAAGGGGAGCACTTCAAAGGTGACCATGGTGATTTTCAGCAATGAAGTATGTGGCACTTTTTCTAGGGTGAGTTTGTGAAATTGTCAGACCTTGTATGTTTCTGGTCATGGGTTTGCCGACTAATGTTCCTTTGGGTGTGTAAACTGTGGTAATGCTAATGATATTCTGTACAACTTAACTCACTGGCACGACTATCCAAACATCACATATGCCCTATAAAGATATATGATGATTACACACATACTCATAACAATATAAAATTAAAATAAATTAATAAAATAAAATGCTTAGGCATGTCCTCCTTCCCCCCAAATAAAATAAATACAATATTGGACCTTTCAACTATTAGAACAAAATTTTTAAAATTGACTGTAGCAGACCGGGCGTGGTGGATCACATCTTTAATCCTAGCACTCTGGAAGGCCCAAGCGGAGGATCACTTGAGCTCAGGAGATTGAGAACAGCCTAAGCAAGAACAAGACATCTCTAAAAATAGCCAGGTGTTGTAGCGGGTGCATATAGTCTCAGCTACTCAGGAAGCTGAGGTAAGAGGATGACTTGAGCCCAGGAGTTTGAGGTTGCTGTGAGTTATAATGACCACAGCACTCTCCCCAGGGCAACAGAATTAGACACTGTCTCAAAAAAAGAAAAAAGAAAAGAAAAGAAAAGCAATTGACGGTTGCAGAATTGTGGAGTACTTTTACATTTATCTTTCGCTAATGCAGTTAGTGATATGCTTTGTAATAACTCCTTGAATCATTAAAAATAACCCCCCCCCCAAGAAACACATTCTGTGTTGTACGTTTACACTGTGTAGGAGACCAGGTGATTCAAGGGAAGGAGAAGAAGGAGTTAAGCTTTGAATAGTTTGTGACTATAAGAAACACCTGTGATATAACATCTCGGCAACACCTCGGTGATAAGGGCATGGGGAAGGGATTGAGCAGAGCCAGTACTTGGCAGTCTCCACACCTGAGGCGTAAATAGTCACGGGATCACCTCTATAAATAGCCGCAGGGGCAGTCAGTCTGGATTCTCATTATTTCACCGACCCGCTCACTCTAACTCTTCTGTTCCTCCTGCTCGGAGGGCGCTTGCTCTGTGCCCTTCTATGAAGACTGCTAAGATTGGTTCTCCTACTAAGGCTGTTTCTCTCCCTCAAAGATTCTCTCTCTCTCCTGCTAAAATGAATTGCCCTCAGGCACCTAAGCGAAGTTGATCCTGAGCAAGGTAGCACAGCGGTCTGGGACGCAGTTAGGCCGGGACTGGAAACCTGGCCAGTCCTGCCCCGACAACACTATTCCAAGCAAATAAGGATTTTTTTTTTTTAATTTTTGTATGAAAGGTCTTTATTGGTAAGGGAGGGAGGCTGCAGAGCAGCACCAAGGAGGAGAGAAAAAGAGAAGAGAAAAGAGAGTGGAGGAGAGAGCGGAGGAGAAGAGAAGAGAGCGCAAATAAGGAATTAAGGAGAATTTTCTGCTCACCTTCCAGGGCATCTTGGACTACCGTGGAAAGTTGGATACTCGACGCTGAGGTTGAATGAGTGAGAAGGAAGGATGAGTGAGGTTAAGTGGTTTGAGGAAAAGGAAAGAAAAGTTATTTATTCGCTGGCAAGTGAGGAGAGGTCAGCAGACTGGTGTCTCCGAAGACTGCCACCCTGCCCTTCAGCAGAGACACGGGGCTTTTAAAGGGGGGAGCTGTCAGTGGTCAGGCTCAGGCTTGTGCCAGCCGTCTTGGCTTCAGGCTGTTCAACTACAGTTTGTGGTGTCTGTCTCATGATCTTTGTCCAAACAGTTCTGTTGCGCCATCTCCTGTGGTTTAAGATCTAGAAACAGCAAAGAACATTTTTCTGCCGCTTTGATTATTGGCCTGAGGCAGGAATGTAGGTTTTCATTCCCCTAAAGGATGGGAATTTTCGGCTAAGGCGCCAGCCATGTACACCTAAGGTGGCGGGTTCGAATCCCCAGCCCGGACCCGCCAAACAACAATGACGGCTGCAACCAAAAAATAGCCGGGCGTTGTGGCGGGTGCCTGTGGTCCCAGCTACTTGGGAGGCGGAGGCAAGAGACTCGCTTGAACCCAGGAGTTGGAGATTGCTGTGAGCTGTAATGCCACGGCACTCTACCCAGGGGGACAGCTTGAGGCTCTGTCTCAAAAAAAAAAAAAAAAAAAAAAGAAGCAGGAAAATAGATAAATAAAATAAGCAATATTTTATATAAAAATGACTCATAAAGGATTAAATCATAACCTTCTGCCCCAAGCCCTTTGATTAACTGTAGGAATCCCTTAGCTTCTCAAGTGACTGTTACAGCTATTGCTTTAATTCAGGTCACAAAAGCACTAGAAGCCGTGTATAGTTCTCCATGGTTATCTCTAAAAATCTGATTTATTCCCTGACTTAAGGGTAGTGACTGCAGTAGCTGCAGACTTGGTCTAATGTCAGCACCCACCACCTACCCTGACTTAGCAATACTCTCCTTCTTTTTCTCTTAGCTTCTTCTCTTTCTCCTTTTGTCTCAGACCCTGAAGTGACTACGTGAGTACAAGCAGCTCTCCCTGTAACACCATTTGGTCTTCCAATTAATGGGGTAGGCCAGTGGGTCTCTGTTCTAATAGGTATATGCTTGCCTCACTTAAAAGATGGTCTTTGTACTTTCTTAGCAGCAAAACTTTGAGATAGTATGTCTTTGAGAAGTCTATGAAGTCTTTTGGGCCTACTTTGTGACATTTGTATTTTTTCAACAATGGTGGCTGTGTTTGTGCAGTGCCCAATGTTTTGGAATCCTACATTATTTTCTTGTACTTTTAAAATTAGCCCCTGTGCTTTACTGAAGTGTGGGCAAATCTGTAAACAAAGAGAAGTGGTCAGGGATGTCATAGCTGTTTTATAAAAGGTATCCTTGACAAGGCTAATTGATTCAGGGGACTTTGTTTTCAATAAAGGAACAGAGATTAGTTTACTGTCGATCTTAATTATTCCATCCATCAACCATTTGTTGCCCTGGGCAACTGGCAGCATCTTTGCCCCATACTAATTTTAGCTTATTTTCCTCAGTGAGGCTTGTTTCTTTTGTTTCATTTTCCGTGGATTTGGATGAGGAACAAGGAACTGACACATTTGTGGATGAAATTTTCAACTGTGCAATGCACCAACAGAAGATATTTGCTTTTTTTGGTCTTTTCTTTTTATTTTACTGCAGATTGAAATTTATGAACTATATGTGTTTGTGGATGTATGTGTGTACAGGTGAACCAGATATGAACCTATAAATGAATATAAGGTGGCCTACTTGCTAATAAACCAAAACAAGTGAGGAGAAAATAGAATTACCATTGCCAGAGGGTATTTGGTTGCTGTCTCAAGAGACTACAGAAGTTCTGACTCCTGGAATTTAAATATGCCTGGTTGTCCCTTTCTATATGAAAAGGGACATATACTTTTAAATTAGTTTTGGTTAAAAAATAAAAAATTAGATCTGGGTTTTTTTGTTAGTCCCCAAATCCCAATGCATCTTTCTGCACATCTCCCTTCTTCATTCCTGTGCTTTTATGTGTCTGCCTCTGCATTCGACTGTCTTCCTAGAGCACTTTGAAGGCATGCAGTGTGGACAAGGAGTCATCTAATTACAGCCACAGGAGGAGAAACAAAAAATAGAGATTCACAATAAAATACTTCTGGAAAAGAACAACTTTGTGGCTAAAAATACTGGGAAGCTATTTTGTGATTTGATCAAGGAGTGTAAATAATATGGCTTGCTTAAATACTGTGTTTAGATGTCCACTTGTCTGGGTGGGTACCTCAGCTTTTTTGGAGGCAGCCTTCTTTATGTTGGAACACAGAAGTAGAACCACTTGGTACCTGCTGTTCCTTCTAATTACTTTGCGTTATTGGGATAGGACTATACTGTGTAAGTCTCATCATACATATGTCGAGTTTTCTAGCATATTCAGCTAGAATTCATACCAAGCTAATCTGACACATTTAATTTCTATCTCTTCCCCTTTTTGCTGTATGACAGTTCTCATAATAGTTTCCGAGTTACATAAATGACTCTTGTCTTTGTCAAAGATCATATTTGTTACAAGGCAAAGAAATTCACTTAGGGAAGCTCAAGTCAAATAGTGTTGACTAAAAGGGTGCAGGGGGTCAATCTCATGGAACCCAGTTACGGGAAATGTACCTGGGCTTCCCAGGAATTAGAATGTCACTAAGAAGCTACTCTTTATCTCTCTGCCTCTCTCTCTCTGGGCCTGCATGTTTTCTCATCTCTGCTTTTTTCTATAAATATACTTCATTATTCTCTGGGACAGATCAGTTTTCTTTCTAAGGCCCCTGTTTTTATGCCCACATGAGGTCTGGCCACCATGTTACATGGTGTTACAGTACTATGCCTGTCACCATCTGATGAACTCTCACTGACTCTTCCTTTTCCTTAATTTAAATAAAAGATTATTATTGATCTTCCCCACCTTCTCTGTGAAGGTAGGAGCTGTAACTGTTTTGATTATCAGTATATACTTATTGTCTAGTTCAGGCATTGGTAAGTGATAACTTCAATCTTTGGATCTCCTGGGGTCTATTTCTATTATCAGATATAGTTTCTTCTCTTAGTTTTGATTAAATGGTCTCTTATTCAGTGCTGAGCATTGTATGTGATAAATTGAAGAGATCATTCAAGGTTCTGAATGATGTTAACATTACCCAGAGAGGACATACTTTTGCTTCTAAAACTTAGACATAGCTATATTAGAATAAAGGCTAATTACCTTAATCTAATCTGAGATTGAGATAATCTAAATTTGTGTTTAAGTCTTTACAGAGATTGTTTAATTCTAGTTAGCCCTTATTTTTAGGGTATAGACCTACAGTGATGTAGAAAGTTTAGGGTATTTTCAGGACCCTTACTCATGATGGGCCCTGAAGTCTGATTTTCTTTGTCCCAATAGCAGAAAGCTCTTCTCAATTTTTTAAGCCTCTAAGTCAATGCTAAAAATACCTGAAGAAAAAAGGTGTTGACAAATGTCAGGCTAATCTCTGTGTTTTCCTTTCCTTCTCTCCACTATCTTGGGCGTCTAGGATTTTGACTTTGGTAGCTCTTTGATTGCATTTTAATTTTTTTCTTTTTGTTTAGTATTTTGGCCCATCTGATTGTTCTGGGTTGAAGAAGTTGGCTTGATGCCATTCTATTCCACCATAGCCAAAAGTAGAAGCTAATTGTTGAGTTAATGAACAAAGTATTCTACAGAAAGAATCTGCTGGGGCTATTCTAGATTGCAGATCTAATCTGCATCCTAGATAATGTAGTACTAGGAAGAGCTGCTCTGCTGAGCAAGAATGGCTACGTCAGGGGAGAAATTGGGCAGTGCAGGGTGGTCACAGTGTCTGCTTCAGCCATCACCATCCTTATTAATAACTCTTCGTTGGAATTTTATTATTTATAACACTATTGAATTTGAGCTTTCTTGTTTGGTTTCAGTAGTCTAAGATATGTAATAGGTATTTTGAAATTTTGATTTATTTCTTTTAGTTGATAAAAGTTGTATATATTTATGGTGTACAACATGTTTTGAAACATGTCTGTATTGGGGAAAGGCTAAATTGAGCTAATTAACATATGCATTCCCTCACATATTTATTTCTTTTACTTGTGATGAAAACACTTAAAATCTACTTTCTTTGCAATTTTTAAGAATACATAATGTTATTAATAGCTCTAGTCACTATGTTGTACAATATATCTCTTGAACTTATTCCTCCTGTCTAACTAAAATTTTGTATCTTTACTCAACATCTCCCCAATTCATCACCCACCCCCACCCCAGCCTCTGGGAATCAGCACTTTATACCACTTCTCTCCATCCTCTTCCGTGCTTTCCACCTCTCAGATGTGGAGATCCTGAATAGCTGAAATTGCTTCTGTACCTCAAGCCGAGTGTCCAGGGACTGGAGAGTTTGAGGACAAAGCATGATACCAGAGGAGCAGGGCAGGATGAAAGACCAGGGGCACACTGGGGGGATCTGAGCTTCAATGAGAATTTAGTAAGAGGCACTTCCAACCCTCTCTCATCTAAAATACACTGATTAGTGGTCCCTAAACAAAGACTCACAATGGAAACATCTTGGTGAATGTATGAGTTGATGACAACATGTCCATTCTTGCTTGGCTTGATCTCTGAAACTATTATTCTCTATCTATTCTCTGATAGTTTAGAAATTAGGGAATAAAAATAAGAAAGAGATGCTTCATTGGGGAAAAAAGGAGCAAGATTGTCAGTTAATAAATGAAGTTTTTCAATTTGAAGGATTAAAATTTTGCTTCATCTTGTCTTTATCAGAGTCTGGACAAATTGAAGCTATACCCCGCAACACTTCATGCCTTACTTTCTGAAACTTGCCACTTAGATATAGTAATAATGTCATTATTGTCAAAACAGCAAACACCTGCTGAGAACTTGTCATGTTCTCAATATGCATTATCATTCAATTTCACCACAATCCTAGGAGACAGACATTGTCATGGTTACATTTACAAATGGTAAAACTGAGTTAAGTAATTTTCTCAGGGTTACATAAAGCTTGGTAAGTGGCAACGCCAATACTTTTTTTCTTTTTGTTGTTTGGGATTCATTGAGGGTACAAAGAATTAGATTACACTGATTGCATTGCTTAGGTAAAGTCCCTTTTATAATTGTGTCCCGCCCCCAAGAGGTGTGATGTACACCATGATCCCCCATCTCTCTCCCTTCTCACCTCTCCCCACTCCCTCATACCCCTAACCCTCACCTTGTATTAGATCATCTACTGCCTTCATCTTAGAATTGAGTACATTAGATTCTTGCTTCTCCATTCTTGTGATGCTTTACTAAGAAGAATGTGTTCCACCTCAATCCAGGTTAATACACAAAGATGTAAAGTCTTCATCTCTTTTAATGGCAGTGCCAATACTTGAGTTCTGGTGATGACATCAGAGCCCTCACATTTAGATACAATTTACTGCCTCCATATGTGCATACAGCACATATTAAGACATTTATTTTATGACTATGAATACAGTCAGAAAAATTCATGGGAAAAATGATTTTCTTTAAGAAAAGGAGTTGAATAATATAAACTTAAATTACATTTTCTATGTTGTGGTATTTACCAAACTTGTAATAAAATACAGTGTCTTGGTCAAGATAGATGTCCATTTCTCTTTCACAAAATAGTCTAGAGGAAAGCAGTGGGGTCCAGTTATCTAGGAATTGATAGTCTTTCTTTCTTTTTGCTCCCAAGAATATGATGTTCCATATTCTAGCTCATAGAAGGGAGAAAGAGAGAGAGATGAGAGTGAAGACTCAGAGTTCTTGAGTCAAGAGCTGGAAGTTTCACCATCACTTCTGCTCACATCATGTTTTGAAGAACTTAGTCACATGGCTGAACAGGAGGCTGAGAGATGTACCATGTTTCCATGAAAATAAGACACTGTCTTATGTTTATTTTTTCTCAAGAAGACACACTAGGGCTTACACTCTGTGCCAAAATGCATGGCGTGGCTATGCATATATGCTGCATAGCCATGCCCATCACTAGGTCTTATTATTTGAGTAGAGCTTATATTTAACAAATGCATAGAAATCCTGCTAGGGCTTATTTTTTGGGTAGGTCTTATTTTGGGGGGAAAATGGTATTTGATCTTTATCTGGGTGGCTCTGTGCCTTGCTAGGAATTGGGAGAAGATTGTTATTTCTAAAAAGGAGAAGGAGCAGTTAACTGGGGGACACATAGCCTCTGCTCAACTTTCAAATTATTAATAGTAACAATAATAATAATATAAGTTTGAGGCTCAGTGCCTATGGCTCAAGTGGCTAAGGCGGCAGCCACATACACCTGAGCTGGCTGGCGGGTTCGAATCCAGCCCGGGCCCTCCAAACAGCAATGACGGCTGCAACCAAAAAATAGCCAGGCATTGTAGTGGGTGCCTGTAGTCCCAGCTACTTGGGAGGCTGAGGCTAGAGAATTGCTTGAGCCCAGGAGTTGGAGGTTGCTGTGAGCAGTGACGCCTTGGCACTTTACCCAGGGCGACAGCTTGAGGCTCTGTCTCCAAAAAAAAAAAAAATCTATCTATCTATCTCTATATATATATAGATATATAAGTTTGAAAAATTTAACGTTACTGGCATTGGTTATAAATAATCCTTTTCATTATTTATCACAAAACTATCCTGCTGGCTTGGATATCATCCAAATAATCAGAATAATACTCTAACACAAAGCAAGTTCTATAGTCTAAATTATATATGTTGAAACCAGAAGAAATTAGAGGGCATTGTTTTATTGCAAGAGGTATTATAAACAGTGTCAAAATAAACTTCACTGTATAATTAAAGGATATTTATGGGTATACGTTGTATAGGGCATCTGAATTGATATTTGAAGACATCTGAATGGATATTTGGAGATAGCTTACAGAGATTCATTATAAACATTCTATCCATTCTCTATTTGATTTGTAATGTAAGATTGATTGTTCTACACATAGGACAAAAGGAGATTTAATAAGAGGGTGTAGCCTCACGCCAAGTAGGCGTTCTGATTTAAAACAAACATAGCCCATCAGTGCAAAAGTCCATGACTCTAAGCCTCTAAGCTTGATTAGCATCTTTGGGCAAATTACAATTCCTTAAACCCCTTATGAGGAACCCTACAGAATGCAGTCATCCAAGCAGCTCCTAGCTCAGGGAAAATGATGACATCTCGGACTACAGTTTTTATTTCCAAAGAATGCTTGCTCTGGAAATATCTGTGCATGAGTATTGATGAAAATTCACAATGGTTCTGTGCGTCACGTAAAGCAAAATACTCTTTTGGGTGCAGCCAGTCTCGGAGTTGCTACCGTTTGCCATTCCGTGTGGCTTGGCTCCTAAAGTCAGGACTTGTTTTGGTGATTACACAGCATACTTTTGCAGTCCTGTGTGCTGAAAGCAAACATTAGTTTAGTTCATGGGCCAGAAAGGAGCTTCTCTAGGGATGGGTACTCAAATCACAGAACACAAAGCCATAAGCATCTCATAGAGTATAGTCCAATAACCTTGATGGGTGAGGGACTCAAGGCCCTGGGAAGTTGAGGAGCTTCATTATGGCTTCCTGGCTAGTTCAGGGCTGGGTCTAGAACCTGCATCTCTGGACTCCTGATCCAGTGCTCTTTCCCAGTGCCAATTTCCTTTATTATTTGCAAATATTAGACAGTTTGGCAATTTATTTATAATTCTTTGAAATGCTATCTTTCTTCATGTAAACAACTTTAGAATAAAAAATGTTTGGATTCTCTAGTGAATTAGGTATTCCTGGCATAAGTAGGGTCTGTACCCAGGGCCAGGAAGGTCTCATCTTTACTAAGAGCTCTTATTTAGGCTGGGAGGTTATTTCCAAATGAGTTAGCTGTATCCAATCACTGTATGTGTGTGTGTGTCCAGAACATTAATTTATTAACTATAAACATTTAAAAAGTCACAATTCTTATAACTGTTTCAGCACGATGTATTTTGTGTTAATAAAACTGGATATTGACAATTGAAAGCCACAGAGGCCCTGTGACCTTTGAGAGATGCTGGGGTAATACCAGGTCCAATACAGAGTGGAAGCTGAACAAACATTTGCTAGACTGAGTTTGAGTCTTGATCATAGAATTAAGCTTTTATTGCTTTGCTGTTGAGTTCAGTCCTGGTTAAAATCAGTGAAGAACAGTAGAACAGTAAAAGGAGCACAGGACCTGATGTGGAGACATTTATTTAGAATCCTAACTGCATATATAAGTTATGAGTCTTTGGCCAGGCATTCATGCTTCTAGAGCCTCAGTTTTCTCATTTGTGGTATAGGAATCTCTACTGTGAAGATCATTTGCTTCACAGTAAGGTTGTTGGGAGGATCAAGTAAGATGATGTTTGTGAAGGTCTCCTAAAATTAGAAGCATCAGTGCTGTGAGAGATATTGTTTTCTGTTATTGGTACAGTAGCTTTATTATTATTATTTCCGTGGTAGTTGATTTTCAGTGTAGTGGCCCATGTTCTAGTAAATTAGGTTGTTGTAAGCTAGTTGAAAGTATGCTAAGCTGGTCACAGGCATGATGGTCTAAATGTTTCGGCTTTCCCAAAGTTCATATGTTAAAATCCTAACCCCCAAGGTAATGATAGCAGGAGTTGAGGCTTTGGGGAGGTGATTAGGTCATGAGGGCATAGCCTTCATGAATGGGATTAGTGCCCTTATAAAAGAAGCCCTAGAGAGCAGCTGTGCCCCTTCTACCATGTGAGAATGCAGTGAGAAGGCACCATCCATGCACCAGAAAATAATTCTCACCAAAATAACTCTGAGTTTGCTGGCACCTTACTTGATCTTGGACTTCCTAGCCTCTGGAACTATCAGAAATAAATCTCTGTTGTTTATAAGCAACCCAGTTTGTGGTGTTTTTTTATAGCACTCCAAATGGACTCAGACAGCAGGAAAGCGTGTGTGGCCTGCACATTGATGTAGTGACCCAAGAACCTGACAACCAGCAGTACACCATCAAATCCAGAATATTGTTGCCAACTGATGGATACCTTCTCTGGGTATCATCCAACCTACTAGGGGAGGCCAGTATCAAGTTTCAGATGCCTCCAGGTAATTAGTGGGAATGAGCAGTCTTGGATTGCTATGCATCCCCCCTGGTCTCTAACACATCTGTTCTTTGCTAACCTCTGCCACTCCCCTAGGTCCACAGGGAAGTGGTCTTAATAAGGTGACCAGGAGGGAAAACACAATTCCTGAGCAGTCACAAGAATCTTCCTGTCCCTTGGGAATATATGACATTGACAGACTGAACTCTCAGTCCTGTTTTGATTTGATTTTGTGTTGTCTTCTTTTTTTTTTTTGGGGAGGGGGCAGTGGTGAAATCCGACAAATTCAAAAATTTGGTGTAATTTCAAAAATTTGGGGGACACAAAAAATTCCCTCCAACAATTATCTCAAGTCCTTCTTAAAGTTCTACCTTCATTCAATGTCCTATGTTAATCTTGCTGATGAAGATGAGGAGAAATTCTTAATAGAGGTCTGGTGAGAAAACTGCACACACAAAAGCTCAGATATCACTAAGCCTTAGAAGTCCAAGTACTTACAGGATTCATAGTGTGAGGCATTAAAGGAGGAAAGGTCAAAGGAGCCACACAGCCTGGTTTCAAAAACCTATGAAAGGAGGCTGCAAGTATTTAGGCTGGGAAGGACAAGACCAGGTTGCATTTGATCCCACTGCTCCTTCTTCGAAACTTTGCTTGGAGGTCCACAGAATTCATAGACCTCTGTGCTTGTGGGAGCCAGAGAAGTGTGATCTGGAGGCATATGTTCTGGAAGAATGGCTTGGATGGGGTGGATGGCCAGCAAGTACCTTGCAGGAGAGACACGATAGAGGCAGGTTATTTTTGGCTTTTTGGCAGCAGAGAAGACTATGTACATTGAAGTCAGAAGAAGGTCAATGTTGCCAGGGCCTAGTGTGAGGGCCATGCTCAGAAATCTTCCCAGAGCCTGGCTGTGGTCACATGCTACTCTCACTACCAGTTTAATTCCAATTAGCCCTGACCATCATAGCTGCTAGCTTATGCCTTTTTCCCCCTCTATCTTCTTTTATTTAATTTTCTTCTTTTATTCTTCCCTTTCCTTTTATCTCCTCTTCCTCTTCCTCCTCCTCTTCTTTTTTAACTTTAGAAAGAACAGAGCACAGCAAATAAACTTTCCATTGTAGTGAAGCTAGCCCTAAAATCAAAGGAAACCTGTATCCAAGGTTCACACAGAGATCTACTGTGTGATCTGAAGTTATCCAAATTGTAGGCACATTCTTGGTCTCCCAAGGCAAGTGCAACTTTTAAAAAAAGTATTATTATTATTTTTTATTGTTTGGGATTCATTGAGGGTACAGAGGAGGCAAGTGCAACTTTTGGTTGAAACTGTTTTCTGGCTTACATAAAGGCATGTTGATACCTTTTGTAATGTGTAAGTTGGCTTTTAGTGTGCCCATCACTGAACAGTGTTCTTGAACCCAATAAGTAGGCTTTTACTCCTCCCCTCCACCCAGCCTCCTTCCTTCTTGATTTGCTGTGACTTTTGCATCTCTTTCTGCCCATCAACTAGCTCCGGGTTATTAGACAGTACATGTAGTGTTTGTTTTTCCATTTCTGAGGTACTTCACTTAGGATAATGATCTTGAGGTCCATCCAAGAATTCTTGCTGCAAAAGATATAATTTCATTCTTTTGTAATGGATGAGTAGTACTCTGTGGTATAGGAAGTCTGAAAATTAAGTTTGTGAACTCATTCCAGAAAAAGTGGCACAGACCTCATTGCTGAATATCACTACAGTCGCCTTTGCAGTACTCCCCTTGGGAAGCTGTGCACTGCTGTGCCTATTCCATGCTTCAGAGCAATTTTGGAACTCTTTGAATGGCCATCAGAGCTGTCATCATATCACCTTTGATGTCCTGAATGTCATCAAAATGTCTCTCTTTCAATATTTCCTTTATTTTTGGGTAAAGAAAAAAAGTCATTTGGGGCCAGATCAGGTGATTAGGGAGGGTGTTCCAGTACAGTTATTTGTTTACTAGCTAAAAACTCCCTCACGGACAGTTCCATGTGAGCTGGGGCATTGTCATGATGAAAGAGCCACATTTTTCTCAGGCCAAGATTTTCAGTTAAGATTTTTCTCTTTCCTCTGGAAGTTTATTTGGTCTACTATGTTTCTGACAGTCAGCACGATTTTGACACACAATGATTCTGACACACAATTGAATGAATTTTTGCAGTGTTTTCATCAGTTCTACTTGTTACTGGCTGCCTTGACCTCTCTTCGTCAGTGACACTTTCTCTCCCCTCAGAAGAACGTTTAATCCATTTGTACACTGCCATTCTCTTGATGGCATTATCTCCATAAACTTGGACTAACATGTCCCTGGTTTCACTTCCACTCTTACCAAGTTTAACAAGAAATTTAATGTTTGTTTGCTGTTTAATGTTTGTTGTCTAATTCAACCTTCGACATTCTTAAAATGATACAGACAAACACCCAATGACAATAATGAGTGCCACTAAGCCAGACACCACCACATGCTGCCATGAACACAACTGTGACACTGATACACCAAGGTTGTGAAACCTTATTAAGGTGTTTGTACAGTGCTGCCCACATAAGCACGTGGTAGCAAGTTCACAAACTTGTCCTATCTCATACATATGCCACAGTTTTTAATCTACTCATGACTTGATGGGCACTTGCTAGCTCTATGATAGCCTGAGTCGCAGAGGTGATATATCCCTTAGAATCCTCATGAGGATGGGCACTGTACAATTAGCAGCATAAACTCCACAAAACGGGGTCATTTGAACTATTTGACAGTGTTATTTGAGCAAAATGAGGATATTGCGCAGACAATACAGTGATGGAATTAATCCTTTAATCTACAATTTGGAGAAGTGGCAAGAGCCAAAGGCAACTTTTGTGATTTTTTTTTTTTTTTTTTATACGGAGCCACAAGCAATCCCCCAGGGTAGAGTTACGTGACTTAACAGCACAAATCAACCACCAACTACTTTGCATAAGTGAGTCTCTTGCCTCAGCCTCCCAAGTAGCTGGGACTACAGGCGCCCACCACAACGCCCGGCTATTTTTTTGGTTGTAGCCGTCATTGTTGTTTGGCGGGTCCGGGCTGGGGATTCGAACCCGCCACCTTAGGTGTACGTGGCTGGAGCCTTAGCCAGTTGAGCTATAGGCGCCGAGCCTTGTGATATTTTTTAAAAGGCAGTTTTTACCTGAGAGGAAGAATGTTTCCTTTTGGAAACCAGACTTGAGGTATGTCTGGGGTATGTGCACATGCCCTTCCATTTCTGGGAATAATTTCAGCTCCAGACTCTGCTTTTGTTACCACACTGTTGCTATAAACGCAGAACAGTGGATATTATACAGGAGTGATTTGGGGTTGGCTGATGGATCTGCAGTACTATCCCAAGATCATTCTTCTTTCTTTCTCATTGCTTCAGAGAGCGGCAATAGGATCCCAAAGTGAGAGTTACAGGTAAACAAGGCAGTTGACTTCTCTCAACTTGGGGCATGAGGGTGCCTGGCAATGGACAGGCCTACTTTGGGGCAAATGAGCTACTGCTTTGAGACCATTGGTAGGCATCTGTGAGATGCTAGGGAGGGTATTGGGATAGTGACAGGTGATAGGAGATTCTTTAACTCTAGGACTGTGCATTCTAGTGACAGACAGAGAGAGACAGACAGATATGAAAAAAGGAGAAGAAAGGAGGGAAAAAGAAGAGGGAAGGAAAACAGGTACAGCTCGAGTACCCTTATCTGAAATGCTTGGAACCAGAACGGTTTCGACATTAGCATGTTTTTAGATTTTGGAATATTTGCATATACACAATGAACTATCTTAAGGATTGAACCCAAGTGTACACAAAATTAATTTGTATTTCACATGAAATATGCTGAAGGTAATTTTATACAATATTTTAAATAATTTTGAACATGAAACAAAGTTTTGACTGGTCTTTGATTGCAAACTGTCATGTGAGATCAGATGTGGGATTTCCAACATGGTATCACGTAAACTCTCAAAAAGATTATGGAGCATTTTGGATTTTGAATTTTCAGATTAGGGATGCCCAATGAACTTCCTCTTCTAGTTGTGAATGTACCAGGCGGAATTGAGAGAGGTCATCATTCCAACTACTGTGTGAAGCCTAATTTAATTTTCTTTTGATTTTTTTTCTCTTCCCCCCCCCCCCTTTTTTTTTGTCCTCTTCTCTGCTGCTTTTCCTTCTCATTCTCCTATTAAAAGAAACTGGGAGGAAACGTCAAGAGTTCATTTTAATACGGGGATTTTAGTAATGGAGCCTCTTATAGAAACCTATGAGAATGTGTGCTGGAACAATTTTAAAACATGCAGTTGTACAGGTATTTTAAAACTGATGGTTTTGAGGGTGATTAAATTAGGCAATTACCCTTGTAAAGGAATTTTACCCTTGTAAAGGCAATTACCCTTGTAACTTAATCCATGAGACACTCCCCCAGCAGAAAACTCATCATACTCAACTGGTTTAAAATAATTTCTTCACAAATTGTACTTAAAAAATAATTGGAAACTTTAAAAAAGAAAATCTAATTTTTTCAATTAAAAAAATCAACTTTTAAAATTCCTCCCTGGTGGTCTAGTATTATTAAATATTCTTCTGGATTTTTTTTTTAATCTTGCTTTATTGGAAGGAGAAAAACAATTATCTGTAAACGTAATTTTTAATGCATGGTAATAAAAATAAATGGCATAGTTCTGCTGCAGTTCACCTAAATCTTCTTCCCTGGTGGTCTAGTGGTATTAAATAATCAGTACCACATGTATTCATCATTTGCTGACAGCAAAAGAAAAACTTTGGCATTTTATTGTCTAAAGAAACAAGCATGATGTTATTTAGGTTGTTGGGGGTGACTTTGCTGATGGTCTGTGAAGAAATGGTCATGTTTCTTGCTGGTGGGGCTGTGCTTTTTGGTAATTTACATGGCAATTAGTATAAAACCAGAGACGGGCACTCTTTTCAAGGTTGATTTGAGTTCCTCTTGCAGGTTGCCCTAAGAATGATTTAGCTTTTTTTCTGCATTTATTGGGGCAGTGAAATGTGTTATATATTGTTAACTCTGTGTTTGGTGGGAAACTATTGCACTTGAAAATGGCAATAGTGCAGAATATTGCCTAGAAAACGGTAATATTACAGAATAAGTGCTATCATTTATCTGTTTGTTTTTGCAATTGTGTAAAAGGTGAGCTGTAAGCAACTTCAGGAGAAGGTTTCCACTTTGGTTCCTCATGCCTCCTCCCCTCATTTGGATGAGGTGAAATTATTAAGATTTGTTTAACAGAAAATTTCAAACGTGAAAGTTGATTCCCATTTTTGCTTATGTGTAGTAGAACGATATCTTGTTTCCCTTTGAGAAAAAAGATAGACTTCTAAAAATTGCAGGGAGAAATTTGAAGTGTGGAATAAATACAGGGCTCACCTGGAGCATAACAAAACGCGGCAGCCGTCTGGAGCACACGGACGCGATCTGTGTGTCTGGTTTGTGGAAGGAAACATGAAAGGCAAGCCAATCTTATTTGCATAGATCTTTTTCGAAAATCTTTTCCTTTATATAAACAAGAAAAAACAGCTGTCATTAAAAAAAATCACAAATGAACAGATTCTTTCTAGATTGTCTATTATGGTCTTTTGTGAAAGTAAATGTGCCTGCAATCTTAAGAGTTTAGAAATTCACCTTTGTCAGCATTAGCTAAAATTTGCATGGAGGGGGAATGCCAGAATAGAGGAGCTGCCATTGCTGAGAGTGAAAGCACTCAAGTCCCTTCCCCACTAGAAATACAAGCCTTACACAATCGAAGTGGCTGGTGAAAGAGTGGAGGCGTGATGGTTATGCACATTTATGAGTTTAGGGCAGCCATGGTTTTGTCTGGACTCATCACAAGGAAAACAGAAGCAGCACACCAGTGTGTCTCCTATTGTTATTTCTCGAGGGGTGGCACTGTGTCATAGCAACAAACTCCCAGACAGCATGGAGTTCAAGTTCTACCGCCACCACTCAGCTGGGTGACGTGAAGCAACTTAATTAAATTGAGCCTCAATTTCTTTGAAAATGGACGCTGATCGGATCCATTGCTGTGAGGATTGAGTGATCTCTGAACACAACGGCTGTTCCATGTGCTAGATGTTCATTATGTGCTAACTTCAAAAAAATAAATTTATAGACTAAATTATGACTTTGCATGTTGTGAGGGAATTAGTTGTTTTAAATTTTAAAAATTCTCCACAATTGCTCTAGTCTTGGATCATAAAATTCATAAAAATGAGGTTTTAAAAAAAGGGAGATAGTAATCTTATAAACTCATACACTTATAGGGTTCCAAATCAAAGAGAAAGAGCAGTACTCCCCGAGCCTGTTTTCCTTAGAAGTTCCTCAAACTGTCTTCAGAGCTACCTTATTTATCACTTGAAGTTCTGGGGAGAGCAGAACGTGGACATTCAGTGTTGTCTCACATGTCCAGAACTTGCTATGTTCCAAGGAGTTTATAAAAAAGAAGTACCCGTTGGACTGTTGTAAGTTGCACTTTTGATTTCACTATCTAAAGAAGTTGCAATAACTCAAGGAATTCAAACCAAAGGAGCAAAACAGATTTCATTTTACCAGGGTCTTCACACTTTCCCACCACCTTGATGAGGGTGGTCCGTCTTTCTCCCTGCGAAGTCCAACTACATGAGCTGAAGCTCTTTTCCTCCTCAAAGAGTTTATCCTACACTAGCAGTATAAAACAATGAACTTTAACTCTGAGAGAAATCTTCAGCTCGTAATTGGAAACATGTGTGCTGGGATGGAGTCGATGGCGGCTGCCAAGCTGTGTGTGGCAGGAGTGAGTCTCCACTGAGCTCCAAAGCATTCCCAGTTTTATGGGAAGTCAGTCTCTCCACTGGAGACCTTATTCGTAGGTTTTATTTAGGTGACTTTTTGGTGATAGAGTAGAAACAGAAAAGCTTTTTGTAAAAGGTTCGAAAAGCAGCCTTGAACCTCTGGAGGGGACAGGTTTTAATTTGGTGGTGCATTGACTTTAAAATGATGTTTGATGCTGTGGCTTTTTCTTTAAACTTCTCCCCCCAGCTGACACTATAGCAGTGTCCCTGGCCTTGTGGAGGAAACTCCCTCATAATGTAGCAATTACTGATTTATGTTCCAGTGATAAGAATGTGTTTTATTGTGGCCATAATATTTGTTCAACTTAACTATTATATACTGTAAAGTATCATAAAAACTTCTCCTCTGATCAAATGTTATGAGACAAAGGATCATAAACTGCCCTGCATCCATGCGCTCCACTCCTGTGCGATCTGTGGGCATGCCACCATGGAGAGAGGACAGCCCATGGCCTCAGGATAAATTTCTGTGTCCTCCTCCTCAGATTTTAAAGCCAGTCCTCAATATAGGTCGTTTAAGCCTTCCTGATGCTTTCCTGTCATCAACTGGACTCCCTTTCATGGCTATTACCTAACCCATTGTAAAAAAGTTCAGAAAGGCTCTCAGTTTCTCACAGCTTCAATAGCAACTTCTCATCAGTCATTCCCCGGACAGTCTCTCTCTTTGGGGAATTAGGAATTCCACTGAATTTTGCTGTCGACATTTGGATCCAACTTTGGTTCATGTATATTCGATGATCATAGTTAAAGAAAAGGAGAAAGAACCATTTCCCTTTTATCCTTTTTTCCCCCTGAGGTAAGTCTGGCTTTATCCCCTGGGTTGGAGTGCACTGGCATCATCATAGCTCACTGCAGCCTCCAACTCCTAGGCTCAAGTGATCCTCCTGCCTCAGCCTCCTGTGTGCTGCCACACTGGCTACTTCTGATCTTTTGTTCCATCTTTTGTTATTATTGTTCTGATCTTTTGTTATTATTGGGGGCAAGAGAGAAACTTTTCTTAGGCCATTACTCAGTTCCCATTCCACCAGAAGCTGACTGAGGAAGCCATGTTCCTCAGTGGATACTGCTAAAGAAATCCCAGGATTGATGGGGAAGAGGAGAAACTATTTTAGTGTGCTTTTGTGTAAGTTCTTGGGTACACTTTGTCACTTTTCTCTTGAAAACTGTTTTGACTTGTGTAATGGATAATGAAGGGTTATGCCTTCATCCAGCTCTGGGTAAAGGGAGACACACAGATGCAGACAAGGAAGCCACCTGGTAAGACGTAGCAGATTCCCCTGGGTAATAATCACAGGCATTTATATTAACAAGTGATATCATTTACAAATTTGATCCCTTTATAGATTTCAAATGCCAGTTTTATTAAAATGCTAATAATTATATTTTAAAAATCAATCATTGGACCTCTAATCACTTCATTGGTAAGCATTTGGCTTAGTAGTCATGGAGGGATCATGGTGGGAACAGGGAGATTGAGGCAGGGTAGTACTGTTGTTAAACAGCAAGTGCTGAAGACCTGCTGTTTGACCTTGGGCAAGTTGCTTACCCTCTCTGTGGTTCAGCTTTCTCACCTGTGAAAGGCGAGAATCATAAAGGTAGCTCCCTCACTGTGTTGTTATGAGGAATAAATGTCTTAATTCACATAAAGGGCTTACCTCAGTGCCTGACACTTAGCTGATATTTACTGAGTACTTCCTATGGTATTTTGGTCAAGTCTCTGTTTGTTTTTTAAATAGCAGCTGCCTTTAAAAAAAATACCAAGTCTGTTTACTTGCCTTCCTCCCCACTAAAGTACGAGTCTGTTTAGTCATCTTTGTATCCCTGGTCCTTACCCTACAGGAAACATCCTAATTATTTCTTGAACAGATTGAAGAGGGAATGGTAGTGAACTGCTGCCTCTTCCTGCTTTCTCCTTCATCGTGGAAGAATGGAGAAGGAGTAGGATCCTGCCACGGTGGATGATTACTCTCGGGGGTTGTCTGACCACAGCAATTAAGAATTCACAAAGATGATTAATCTTACGTGGCTATGCTAGTAAAATAACTTTGATAGGCTCATTGAACTGGAATTTCCCTAAAGGGTCATAGACGCCATCTCCCTGCTTTTGGGCAGGTGGTTCTAATATAATGTAGAAATGTTAGCTGTGCACTATTTCTAATAAATCTCCAAAAGAAATAATTCCTTATCTTCCTGGCTGCTAATATATAATAATTTAGTGGCCTATATTTCTTAAATAAGAACTTCATTGAGTAGTTTTAAAGGCATTAAGGATTTAGGTGAGGCACAGTGAAGTGAATGTCAGACTTAGGAATAAATGTTCATTTGGGTAGCTGCCTTTCCAACTTTAGCCAGTCTCTAAAAATAAGCTGGTTAAGTATCGATCCTGTGTGGCTTAATTGGAATCCTATCTAAGAAGAGGTTCTGTATAGGCACCGTGCCCCATCTGGGACATAGCATAGTAGTGCATACTGCACACATGAGCCCTCCCTCTGAGAGCTTCTAGTCTAACAGTGAGCAAGGCAAGACTCTGAACACGCCAGTAAAAGTGCATTGGGTATTTTAGAGAAGATTTTGGTCAAAGAGTTCTTTCTGGGAGAGTTATTTTTTTTTAATGAGGGGAGTTTACTCAGATGAGGCTGGAGGAGTAGGCAGAGGTTTTCTGGGCCACGTGTGGTGGTTTCAGACTTTGTCCACTTAGCTGAGCTGTGCTGTTTTTCCTGGAATTCTCTTTCTTGCATGGTCTGGGTTAGTATAGAACAGTGTTCCCCAAACTTTTTGGTACTAGGGACTGATTTCACGGAAGGCAAATTTTCTATGGACTGAATAGGAGGATGGTTCTGATGTGAGTGTGCAAGCAATTGATTTATTATGGTGTCCATGCCCTCAAACCTCTCTGCTCATGATAATCTGTATTTGCAGCTGCTCCCCAGTGCAAGCACCACTGCCTCAGCTCACCTCAGATCATCAGGCATTAGATTCTCAGAAGGAGCCCTGGGTCCCTTAGGTGTGTAGTTTATAGTAGGAGTCATGTTCCTCTGAGAATCAAAGGTTGCAGCTGATGTGACAGGAGGCAGAGCTCAGGTGATGATGGGAGCCATGGGGAGCAGGGTTAGCACTGCCTCTTCTTGTGCAGCCCAGTTTCCAGTCTGTGGCCTGGGGATGGAGACTGCTGGTGTAGGCTACAAGAAACAGTTACGGGAGATTGGGAAGGCATAGGAGGAGCAGCAGCCATCCTTCCCCTGCTCTGGCGCTGGTGCTGTGGAGCTGGCGATGCTGACTGAGACCTCCTTGCTCACCTCATTGTCAGGGGCAGCACCTGCATCTGCTGCTCTTTCCTCCTGGACCTTCTCCTTCAGCCTCCCCAGGTTCTGGGCCACCTGCACGGGCAGCTGCATGGCTAAGATTGATATTAAAGTTGGTGAGAGACGGACACAGGTTCTAGGCCCTGCTCAGTTTCCAGCTGTCCTTGTGGATCCCTGTTCATCTTCATGGCTTCCAATTTGTCCTTGCTCTTGTCCATCCAGTCTGCTGATGGATCGGCAGTCTGACTGATCTCTGATGACCTTAGGTGTAGGACTGGATGCAGAGGCAATGGCCAACATAGACTGCTCCGTTAGCTCTCACAACTGTGTACAGTCTACTCCCTTTAATAATCCTTTATTCTTCAGCGTGGTCATTCTTTTACTTTGATCAAACCCTGACTGATACAACATGAAAAGGATTTTGGTGTTTAACACTTAGAACTATGGCATCTGTTGAAGTGTTCTGAGCCAGACAGAGAGTGATGTGACCAGAATCTTCCCCCATTCTGTTTGCAGTGTGACAAATGTCTTGAGGTGGGGTTGTTAAGACAAGAACAAAAGTGAGGCGGTCAGTGGGCAGAGAATGCTGCTGCTAACTCATAACCATCTTTCTTTTCTCTCTTCCTGGCCCAGAGCTGGATTACTTCTTCAGCCTTTCCACAGTTTGGTTAAGGTCATCATGGAGTCCTGGCTAATGGAATGAGAGTGGTTGTGATGCCTGCCACTCTCATGCTTGGTAACCCTCCATCCTCTCTCTCCTCGTCTGCTGGACCGAAGCAGTGGACCCAGTAGAGAACCCTAAAGCCCTAGAAGATAACAAAACTACAGGATAACAGGAAAGAGCTTTGGTCCTTGAACAACCTTGTGCAATAAGAGTCTCACCACCAGCTCTCATTGAACTCCGAAGGAATACATTTTTATTGTGTTACTTTGTCTACATTTTGAATTTGTTTGTTAAGGTAACCAATGCTTAACTTAAGTAATATAGAATGTGAATAATAGATAATGCTGAGAGGTACTGGCAATGGAGATGAAGAAAGATATTTAGAAGGTAGAAGCACCCATTCTTGGTGGTTGATTCACTGGCATGGTGATAGAGAAGGACAAATTAATAATGGGGCAGAATGAGTCTCAAGTTTCTGGGTTGGATAAGAGGTTGAGCACTAGTACCATTGATTAAGATAATGAACACTGGAAGAAAAGCAGATTTTGAATGAAGGAGTAAGAATTCAAATTAGCATGTGGGGAGGTGAGATGCCCTTGAAACCTCGAAGTGGGTATATTTTTGTTTCTTTCTCTTCACTCTCTACCTGGGAACTTGCTATTGATTGATAAGTATAATAACTTATAATGTATCATGATCTATATGACATTGGATATTGTTCTTTCCTTCTATTTCTTGAAACCTTTCTGAAGTTGTGTTATAGTCTCATTATTTCTAATTTCTAGATATAGGAGGGTGCCTTGCCAAGAAGGAAAGAGGGAGGTGGCCATGATTGACCTTGCTAATCATCCTCCTCATCTTTGCGTTCTTAATGGAAGATAAAAGACACTGCAAGGTGAATATCCTCAGAGACATCTTTTTTGGGGAGTTTTCGTGGATTGTAACTGCCAAAAAATGAATAGACTATTTTTGGAGGAAAGGTGATTTTTAACCTTCATGCTCCAACCAGTCCTTCATGTCTTAGAGATAATTAAAATGGACAACAGTGATTTTTCATTTCTTCTGGCTTTGGATGTTGGCTTGTGGAAGTGGTGTTAATACACATGACCAAATAAGCATTTACTGATTTCAGTATTCATAAATTGCCAGTCAAGTGTGAATGCAAACCAGTAACCCAGATGTTCCATTGCTGGCACCTAAATCTGTAATTGTCATTTCCTCTGCTTGCTTCCCTGTCTCTCCTCTGGACAACAATTCAGACTGGCCTGAGCGTACTCATTCATTTAACTAATAGCTGGTTCCTATCATATGCCAGCTAATGAGCAGAGAGTGTTGAATATGCAAAACCCTATGAGTTGGAGTTTCCATGTAATAAGAGCTTATATTTTAGTGGATTATAGACAAATTGTTAGGAAATTTTAATCCAGGGTGGTAACTGCTATGGGAACATACACAATGGAGACCTTACCAAATCTTAGGAAATCAGGAAGGTTTGCATAGACTTGACAGGAGTGAACAGGAGAAGAGGTTGGGAGGTGAAGGAAGGGGCAGTACTTTTGCCAAGGGAAGGCATGAGTAAGGGGAATAATTTTTTACTTTAGCCCTGGGTGATCTTTGCATGGCACTGTCTGCCACACACGGGGGAGAGAGCTAGAGTCCTTCACAGAGGACTCTATGCCAAGGGAGCTGGGAAACAGGCCATGTCTTCAACTTGCTTGTTTTTGGAGGTTTGTATGGGATGGAGTTCCTTCAATATTTTGAGTCTATCAAAACATCATGTTGTACACCTTAAATACAGCATATAACAATAAAAACTAATTAAAAATATTTGAGTCTAAATTTGTCTGTCTGTCTGTGTAAAGCCATTTCCCTACTCCTTTTAAAATTATTACTGCCTGAAAGTCCCCAGACTACAGAAAATGGGCTTGATGAATTATTATTTTTTTTATTAAATTATAGCTGTGTACATTAATGCACTCATGGGATATAGTATGATGTTTTTATATACAATTTGAAATACTAGGGCTTGATGAATTAAATGGGGTAAGACATTGGTGCCTGGATTCAAGTGTACATTGTTTTCATTCTATAAGTGCCTGAATATGACATCTGGAAGACAATGATCAAAAACACGAGGGGATCACAAAAGATGTAAAGTCTCTGTCTTTTCTTATGGCTGAATAGTACTCCATGGGATACATATACCACAGTTTATTAATCCATTTGTGTGTTGATGGGCACTTGGGTTGGAAAAGCAAGATGAACAAATACTCACACAAGAGAGAAACACAATCAAACTCAAGGTGGGGAGAAGGGAAGAGGGAGGGAGATGGGTGTCCTCTCACCGGTAGCACGGTGTGGGGGTACATGGCGCATCTCCTCGGTGAGGGACACAACTACAACTTGGACTCTACCTAACAAACACCAACAGTGTAACCTACTCAGAGCCTGATATGAATCTAAAAAACCCTCCAACAAAACAAAAACCATGAGGGGAAATGGATCTACATTTTTAGGCACAAACATACAGGGGCAGAGATGCTTGGAAATTATAGTCCACAAACCATGGCTCTAGAGGTGAGTATGTGGTTGTGATTGGCAAGAACATGATACAGCTTTTGTGTCAATGTCAGAAAAAGCAGAAGTAACCAGTAATAGACAATACGTGACATTTCTCTGGGATTTCCTAGGAATGCTCAGGTGCAAAGGTCCACAGAACATAGTTTTAAGAAACAGGGCTCTAAAAAAATCAACTTAAAATGAGAGGTTTAATTTCTTTTTCCCTGCAGCTCCATGGAATTGTTTTCCATTCATTTTTGGCTCTTCCTGAAGACATTTCCACATGAGGACATAGGGAGAGCACATTTGCAAATCACATTCAGGCTGGTGAGAGAATGAAATTGAAGTGTCAGCAGTTTGCAAGAGGAAGGGTTTTCTTTCTTTTTTTTTTTCCTGCACTCTGTTATTACCTTATTCAATTTTCACTTTATTTTGAAGCACATGTATAGAAATAAGCAAATTATTAATTCAGGCTTGTCTTCAATTTTGTGCTTGGCCTGCAAACCTCTTAACATCTCTCCCAGCTCCCCAGGCGGACTGCTGAAGGCTTGGTGATAGGCTGAGGCGGGCATATTCATTATTCAACATGGGCTGCAAGCAATTTGATATTTCATGTGCGCATGTGGCAGAGCTGAGAGGGGGACATGTCATTCAGGGGAATACGGTCTTGCCTGCTACTATTTTCACGTTTAGCTGAAGGCCTAACATTAGTGGTGCTCACATGTTTCAAGGATGAGGATAATTCCACCGAGAGTCCTGGTTACCACCAGGTGTTTTTGTCTTTGTGACTTGTCCTATTTCTCTGTGCAGAAGAGCACTTCTTGAGCCAGGCCATATGCTCATCCTCATGGGGGCTGGGGTGATAAGTGGGCTGTGTGTTCTGTCTGGAGCCCTGGGAGTAACAGGACAGGAGAGGGCAGGGTCCCCGGGGGAGAGGCCATGTTGGTGCAGGTGGGGTGGTGTCAGCCCTGTTCCAGAGCTCTAGAAACGTTTCTAGTAGGATCTGAATCATATCTCAATACCTCGATTCCTATGCTGGGCACCCACTCTGTTTGAAAGAGGGCTGTTATTCGAGAAATTGGCCATACAGCCTTCCTTCCTCACATACCTTTAATGTCTTTCCCTCTGTTTGTGTCTTTATAGGCCACTGTGGGTTTTAGGAGCACAGAAGTTTTAAATGGGGCAGCGTCCATAGCTCAGTGGGTAGGATGCCGGCCACATACACCAAGGTTGATAGGTTTGAATCTGACTCAGGCCAGCTAAAAAGACAACAATGGCAACAACAACAACAAAATAGCCAGGCATTGTGGCAGGTGCCTGTAGGCCCAGCCTCTTGGGAGGCTGAGGCAAGAGAATCACTTAAGTCCAAGAGTTTGAGGTTGCTGTGAGCTGTGATGCCACAGCACTCTATTGAGGGTGACATAGTGAGACTCTGTCTCAAAAAAAAAGTTTTAAATGGAAAGGTTATTAGAGTTCATTAGTTTTAATGTCACCATTTTTCCCACTGCAGAAACTTGGGATTGGAGCTGTTAGGTAATTTGTCCAGGGACACACAGCTGGACTAATGATGCAGTTGGGGACCGGATCCTACCTATCTAGAGTTACCCAGTTCAGTGTTCTTGCTACTATGATAGCAAATACCCCAAACAGTGCCTGGAACACAGGGCTCTGTTCATGTGTGCCACAATGATAGTTTTTTGAAAAAGAAACTATCTTTTCCACAAATGTTTGGTCCAAGATATATACATTTGTAATGCCTTTTCCATTGAGTCAGCAAAAGATCTGAGAAATGCCTTCCTGGCTATCTGAAAAATACATCTCATGTCCGTACTGTTTGGAGGCCTAGAGGCTGAACAGCCCTCACACCACCAAACTATTCCTTTCTGGTGTCTTGTGGAGGGATGGCTCAGGCCTTCCCTTGATGACTTGCTAGCTGAGTAATATCAGTGGTATCTTTAGGATGAGAATGATTTGTGTGTTTGGAATAACAATGAACAAACTGATACTGAACTATCAGGTAACACCCAAAAGTCAGGGATGCCCTTACCCCAGCCATTTTAAATGGTTTACTTAAGCAACAGTGGTGGATGGGCTGGGCTGCTGCTCTGGTGCATTTTGCTTACAGTGGACTGCAGTGCCTAGTTACAGTAATCAGGAGACAGGAGCAGGGAGGGCACAGAGTGTGGTGGAGTCAGGACACCATGGCGGTTTAGCTGGGCTGCTGGGGCAAGTTAGCATAGCATCCAATCAGGATGAACAGTGAAGTTAGGGACATGGAGACTTGAAGTAGACTTTCCTTAGAGAGATCAGAAGGAGCACCCAATGCCCCACTCTGCATTTTTTTTTTTTTTTGGCTCTCAGTCTTTTAAAAAAAAATTTTTATTATATCATAGCTGTGTATATTAATGTAATCATGGGGTACAATGTGCTGGTTTTATAAACAATTTGAAATATTTTCATCAAACTGGTTAACATAGCCTTCATGGCACTTTCTTAGTTACTGTGTTAAGACATTTATATTCTACACTTAGTAAATTTCACATGTACCCTTGTAAGAGGCACCACAGGTGTGGTCC
Source organism: Galago senegalensis (assembly GCA_963575145.1). NCBI lineage: Eukaryota > Metazoa > Chordata > Mammalia > Primates > Galagidae > Galago > Galago senegalensis. The sequence goes on along the minus strand of CAUYTI010069607.1, from coordinate 2,837 downwards.
CACCATTGCCCTCCTTCCCTCCCCTCCCCGCCCTCTCCCCTTTCCCCTTCTTCTTGGACTATAATTGGGTTATAGCTTTCATAAGAAAGCTATAAATTGGTTTCATAGTAGGGCTGAGTACATTAGATACTTTTTATTCCGTTCTTGAGATATTTTGCTAAGAAGAATATGTTCTAGCTCCATCCATGTAAACATGTAAGAGGTAAAGTCACCATCTTTCATTAAGGCTGTATAATATTCCATGGTGCACATATACCACAATTTATTAATCCATTCGTGGGTCAGTGAGCACTTGGGCTTCTTTCATGACTTAGCAATTATGATTTGGGCTGCCATAAACATTCTGGTACAAATATCTTTGTTATAATGTGATTTTTGGTCTTCTGGATATTTGCCTAGTAGAGGAATTGTAGGATCGAATGGCAGGTCTATTTTTAGATCTCTAAGTGTTCTCCAAACATCTTTCCAAAAGGAATGTATTAGTTTGCATTCCCACCAGCAGCGTAGAAGTGTTCCCTTTTCTCCACAACCACAACAGCATCTCTGGTTTTGGGATTTTGTGATGTGGGCTAATCTTACTTGAGTTAGATGATATGAAAGTAGTTTCAATTTGTATTTCTCTGATGATTAAGGATGATGAGCATTTTTTCATATATCTACAGGCCGTGCACATGTCTTCTTCAGAGACGTTTCTCTTCAAGTCTCTTGCCTACCCTGAGATGGGATCACTTGTCTTTTTTTTGCTAATATGTTTGAGTTCTCTGTGGATTCTGGTTATTAAACCTTTGTTGGAGACATAACTTACAAATATCTTCTCCCATTCTGAGGGCTGTCTGCTTGCTATGTACTGTGTTCTTGGCTGCGCAGAAGCTTTTTAGTTTGATCAGGTCCCAGTAGTGTATTTTTGATGCTGCTTCAATTGCCTGGGGGGGCTCCTCCTCATAAAATATCTGCCCAGGCCAATTTCTTCAAGAGTTTTCCCTGCACTTTCTTCTAGTATTTTTATAGTTTCATGTCTTAAGTTTAAATCTTTAATCCAGTGAGAGTCTTATAGTTAATGGTAAAAGGTGTGTGTCCAGTTTCAGTCTTCTACAGGTCTCCAGCCAGTTCACTCAGCACCATTTGTTAAATAGGGAATCTTTTTCCCACTGAGTGTTTTTAATTGGCTTATCAAAGATCAAATAATGGTAAGTAGCTGGGTTCATCTCTTGGTTCTCTATTCTGTTCCATACATCTACCTCTCTGTTTTTGTGCCAGTACCATGCTGTTTTGATCAATTTATAGCATAGTCTGAGGTCTGATAGCATAATTCCTCCTGCTTTGTTTTTATTTCTGAGTAACATCTTGGCTATTTGAGGTTTTTTCTGATTTCGTATAAAATGAAGTATTATTTTTTTGAGAGATCTTTAAAGTATGACAGTGGAACTTCAATAGGGATTGCATTAAAATTGTATATTGCTTTGGGTGGTATGGACATTTTAACAATGTTGGTTCTTCCCAACCATGAGCATGGTATGTTTTTCCATTTGTTAACATCTTCAGCTATTTCTTTTTTAGAGTTTCATAGTTCTCTTTATAGAGATCTTTCACATCCTTTGTTAGGTAAACTACCAAATATTTCATCTTCTTTGGCACTACCGTGAATGGAATAGAGTCCTTGACTGTTTTTTCAGCTTGGCTGCTGTTGGTATACATAAAGGCTACAGATTTATGAGTGTTGATTTTGTAGCCTGAGACACTGCTGTATTCCTTGATCACCTCTAAGAGTTTTGTAGTAGAATCCCTGGTGTTTTCCAGATATACAGTCATATCATCTGCGAAGAGTGAAAGTTTGATCTCTTCTGATCCTATATGGATACCCTTGATCGCCTTTTCTTCCCTAATTGCGATGGCTAAGACTTCCATTACAATGTTAAAGAGCAGTGGAGACAATGGGCAACCTTGCCTGGTTCCTGATCTGAGTGTAAATGATTTCAATTTAATTCCATTCAATATAATATTGGCTATGGGTTTGCTGTAGATGGCCTCTATCAGTTTAAGAAATGTCCCTTCTATACCCATTTTATTTTCTTTATTTGAGACAGAGCCTCAGACTATCCCCCTGGATAGAGAGCCGTGGCATCACAGCTCACAGCAACCTCCAACTCCTGGGCTCAAGCGAGTCTCCTGCCTCAGCCTCCCAACTAGCTGGGACTACAGGAGCCTGCCACAATGCCTGGCTATTTTTCGGTTGCAGCTGTCATTGCTGTTTGGCGGGCCTGGGCTGGATTCAAACCTGCCTCTTTAGGTGTATGTGGCTGGCACCTTAGCCACTTGAGCCACAGGCGCTGAGACTCTATACCCATTTTCTTAAGTGTTCTGATCATGAAAGGATGCTGGATGTTATCAAAAGTTTTTTTTGCATCAATAGAGAGAATCATATGGTCTTTGTTTTTAATTTCTTTATGTGATGAATTATATTTATAGATTTACATATATTGAACCAGCTTTAAGACCCTGGGATAAAACCCACTTGGTCATGGTATATAATTTGTTTGATGTGTTGCTGGATTCTGTTTGTTAGGATCTTGTTGAATGTTTTTGCATCAATATTCATTAGTGATACTGGTCTATAATTTTCTTTTCTTATTGGGTCTTTTCCTGGTTTGGGGATCAAGGTGATGTTTGCTTCATAGAATGTGTTGGATAGTATTCCATCTTTTTCTATATTTTGGAAAAGGTTGAGTAGTATAGGTACTAGTTCCTCTTTAAAGGTTTGGTAGAATTTTGATGTGAATTCTGGGCTTTTCTTTTTAGGGAGATTTTGTATAGTTGATGCTATTTCAGAACTTGATATA
>CAUYTI010069606.1:0-44622 GCA_963575145.1 Galago senegalensis | reverse complement strand
ATAGCTTGCCGAACTTCTTTCTGGGCTCAGCTCCCCGTCTCTGGCTTCATAGATTCTGATTCCAACCAGTTTTTCTTCCTTTGCTCAGGAGCCTCTGACCAGGGTTGCTACCAGTCGGCCATCTTCCCAGAATCCCCACCATTCTTTTTGAGTTGATGGCTGCTATAGAGGCAGCAACCTGCTTGATGCTATTTCCTGATAAGTGCTTTAATATAATAATCAAACTAATAGTTATGTTAATAACTATTGTGTTTTAGGCACTGCCCTAACTGCTTGCATGCACACCTCTATTCCCTTCTCACAACCATACCTCTGAGTAGTAGGAAGTACAGATTTTTATATGTACTTATTGTTGAAGTGTTCAGCAATTAAGGATTGTGTCAAAAAACAAACTAATAATAAGTCGCTGGGAATGTAACTCAACTAGTTTGATTCAAAAGCTCTGATGTGTAAGAGCAGCATCATTCTGGTCTGTTATTTTCTTGGTTGGGAGAGGAAGTATTGTCAAATGATGCCTAATTCAGAAAGGTCTGAAGCAATTGCACTCCATGGTAATGTAAGCTCCGTACCCATTGCGTCAGTATACCGTGTATATTACTACCATATTACACATGGATACATAGCTTACATTATCATGGAGTGCAATTGCTTCAGACTCTTCTGAAGAAAGAGGCAATTTTCTATTATCATGATTATTTTAATGCCAAAACATTGTGTCTATACTTGATCACATTTATCTTTTACATCTTAACTTCTCGAGGTGAAGAAATAATTATATGCTTGAGGACCCCTTGAGTACCTTGCTCTGTCCCTGAGCCTCTATGTCTCCAACCAGGTTTCCAGACTCTTCCTAAGGTTGCAGGGTGTCCCTCCTCCTTTGCTCACCACATGCATATTCTCCAAGGCTGATGACTTCCATGGAGACTTCTCTGACTCCTTCAGTTAGAAACAAACTAACATAAAAGCTTTCTCCTTCGCTATACTCCCAAGGTCAACTAACCCTTCTCTGTTATCAAGAATAGTCTAACAGGGCTGTGACAACATAATACTACAGAATGGGTGACTGAAACAACAGAGATGTATTATCTCACAGTTCCAGAGGCTGCAAGTCCAAGATTAAAGTGATGGCAGGCGGTTTCTCAGCTTGCCAGTGCTGTCTTCCTGCTGTGCCCTCACACAGATCTACTCCTCGTGTCTACTTCCCTCTTCATAAGGAAGAGTCTAACTGTATTAGGGTCCCTATCCTTATGGTCTTGTTCAACCTTAATTAATCTCCTTAAAGGTCTTACCTCCAAATACAGTCATATTGGGGGTTAAGTTTTCAATATATGATTTGGGGGGACACAATTCAATCTGTAACTTCAGATTTTTCTTGATATTCACAATTATAGTTTCTTCAGCATTGATTTAATTCATCATTAGCCTGTGAATATCTTGAATAAAGTCGATCTCACTCATTCAACTAAAACATTTAGCAGAGTACTCTGAAAAAATACTGATCATTCACTAAATACAGAGTATTTTATACAATACATCTTCATGTACATTTTATCCAATCCCAGCCACACATTGCAAGGTAAATAATATTACCCCCACATTAGAGATGATGAAACTGAAGTCCAGTTAGAGCAGGAATCTTGATACAATTCTCATGATTGGTAAAGAACAGGACTAAAACTGACTTAGGTCTATTTTGAAGTATAGTTCCTATTCTTTTTCTTCTAAGTATATCTCTTATGGCATTTTTTAAAACAAATAAACACCCCTAGCGTAGCCCCTTTGATGATGTCATTTTCTCTTTCAATGAGCAAGAGAATTGAGGTTTTCTTTGGTCACTGTAACTGGGAAAAAGAGGAAAGGATAGAAATTTAAGTAGAGCAGGAGCAAAAGAAAAACCTACCCTGCTGGACATTACAAGAAGAAATAGAGAGGTGATTAGCAAAGGTGAGAGAGGTGAGGAAGGTGTAAACAAGGGCGTTCGACATCAAAATCACAACATCAACCCCAGGATAAAAATGAACACCATGAAACATGATTTGGATTTAACATACATCCAGCTTTAGTCATTGACTTGCAGGCAGCATATTTTACAGAGAATTGGGGTCCACCTGCTCCACATTGGTCCCTCATTATCCACCCACAATGCCTGAAATTATCACACTGGTATAATTCCAGTGGTTTAAAATTTTAGAAGATATCAGTCCCAGTTGCATCCTAATTCCCATTAAAATGTAAAAGTCTAACCTGTAGGATAATGATTTAACCCATCAATGTACTAATATACACACATTTAATGCAAACAATTTGTTAAACATCTATTTAAAAACAATTACGGTGAATTGTATATCTTGACAGAGCAGGTATGTAGCACATGTCACCAGGCAAAACATGAAGTCTTAGGAGGCCAGAGAAGCATGTATCTTGTGGATGGGAAAGGGTAGAAAAGAAAAGGAAGCAGGATAATGGATGAGGGGAAGGCAATTAAAGTGAGGATGGCATGTTACTCAAAGCCACCCACCACTCATTCCATGGATTTCCTCAAGAATAAATCCCTACAACACTGGATTAGGTAATGATCAAGAACTCTGTAGATCAGGCTTTCTCATTAGAGGCAAAGCAGAGAGCAGCGGTTGACTGGGGCAAAGAAACTTTGAAACTGGTAGATTTGAATCATGAAAGATAAGTGAGTGGCATTGAGTTACCTCCTGTCTCATTTCCATTTATGCTCAGGACACCTTTTGTGCTGCCTTCGCCGAGCAAGAGCTGATCTGGGATGTGAACCGCTGCTTTCAATTTTTTACACATTAATTTTCTATTTGGTTGATATATCCAGAAACCCTTAACCTGTCTTTTCCTAAACCATCTGTAAAATTGTTTCCATTCTCTGTGTTGCCTTGGCTGTGGAATCCTAGCCCATTTAAGGCCCTTTCTTTTAAATAACACTCACGTGGCAAAGGTGCTGCTACTGAAGCAATGAGGTCAAGAGGGGCAGTGGGACCTGACAATTCACATTACCCAAGTTCCTGACTCAGACACTGGAGGTGGGAAAGAGAAAGAGAAAAATAGTAGAGATCTGGTAATTGGTAATCATTTTAAAGGGTAAGTAATTAACTACATATCAAAGTCAACTACACTAGCTTCCTCTTTCTACCACACCTTCCTTTCTGACACATTTCTTCACGTGCAGCTGAAAATGAGGGTGGGAAGATGTTCCACAGGTGACATATTTTTAGTCCTCTCCACAGTCATCCAAGAGCTCAGTGCCAATGTTCTGTTTTCTTCCCAAAGTCAGGACAGTTATTTTAGAGACTGAATCAGGATTATGCAGCCAGATTAGCAGATTTAAAGCTTGGTCTTATACATATATGAACATCTATCATTGTGGCTTCAGAACTAGGTGGATTATATACTTCTTTCACATAAGAAAGTATTGGCAGTAAACAGTTTGTGTATTGGCAGTAAAGAGTTTGTGACCCACCAGAAGGAAAGGAGATGGTTACACTTTGCCTCATCTTCTTTCTTCAGAGGTTAAAGAGGAATTTAACCTGTAACTTCAATATCCTTGGACATGCATTAGACTTATAGAGTTACAAAGTCTTTCACACTCTTAAAGATATAAAGTTTGAAAAAACTAAAACTAACTGAAGGTATTATAAGTACTCGAATTATGGCCAAAAAATGGTTCTGGACTCACAACTTATTCAATTGTATAAGCATTTGAATTTATAAGAATTCAAATTCATAAGTATTCTTACATACAAATATGTTAGTAGGTTGGAGGCCCTACTAATATTTTAATTGTTTAAAATTACTAAAAGTCCACATACATAAGAAAAATGTAAAAATTACCAAGGAGAATTGAATATAAATTCCAGTGTTAAACGAAAATTCACCTCCTTCATCCTTGGAGCTGCACAGAGGTGTGGATGACAGTACTTGTAATCCAGAAAATAACACGCAGACACAGTGTGTGGTATCACATACAAAATGATGCATGAATAGGGAAAATAATAAGTGATACACAACTTCGAAAGGTCAAAGATGCCACTTTCATGTGCAGTGTTGGGAGAAATGGGGAAACTGGATTTTTAAAAAATCAGAACTTGAAGCCAGGGAGGCATTTTAGTTTTTGAAATGGTGAATAGAACTGAGAAAATTACATGAGAAAAATTTCCAGACACACAAAAAAGTGCAGCTGAGTTTAGCATTTGAGTTAGAGTAGAGAGCATCCTTGGGTATCACTAGGAGATGAACTTAGAAAGGTGGACAGCAGCTCAATATTAATCAATAAAAATGGCAAAGTATTCAGAGGTAAAGCTTTCTTCTTTTCTTTTAGAAACCTTTCATAGTCACCAACAGATATATTACATATTTGGTTATTTTTCTTTAGATTTAGAAGATTTTAGTACATGACATCTAGAAGCATTCTGTAATTCAGCAAATTGTATCACATCCATTGTATCACTGTATCACATCCATTGATAATCCCACCTGAGAATCTTTAATTATAGATCTAAGGAAAATTCACATTCTAAAGTTTGGAGAAAATCCCTTGCAGTTTAAATAAATGAAAGTGCATTCAGAGAATAAAATAATAATGGTATATTAATATGGAACTATAGAAAAACATTTAAGATGCTCACATATTTGAGTAAATAAAATAAGCACATTAGAAAGCAGATAATTCCTTAATTAACAAAATATATATACACACACATACACACATCACATAAACACAAGAAAAGGCTAAAAGAATATAAGTAATATAAAGCAAAATGTTATTAATAGTTTTCTTTAAATGGCAGGATTACAGAATTTACTTCATAAAAATTTTATATGCATTAAACATATTTTGCAGTAAACATTTTATAGCATAATGTGAACTTATTTTTAATGAAAGATTTAATAGTAAAGTCATTTTAGATTTTGCAGGGATCTTGTAGCTGTAAAGACAGGCCACTTTTCTCACCAAAACACATAAAAAAAATTCTGTAAAATGAAAGCAAAATACAAATAAAAAACACATGGGCCTTTCTTTACTGCTGACATTCACACAAAGACTTCAAGCAATTTAAAACTATGTCTCAATTCCCTCATCTGTAAAAAGAGGGGCTAACTTTTAACTTTCTGTGTTGACTGGAAGGTGAAAGATACCTTATCTATATATTATTTACTGTAATTAAAGCACGTTAAATATATAATTCATTCCAAAACATGCATAGCATCTGCTATGGAGCAAACACCATTAAGTGAATAGTTCTTCACAGCTAAGTACCAAAATAACGCTATGCAATTTTTTTTGAGAATAATTTCTATGGTTTCTCAAATATGAAAATGAAACACATTATTTATATAGATACACCTTAGTTCATGTATAAAACATTGTTGCCTAAAGGGTAAAATAACCAGTTTGTGCCACAAATGAAGGAAAAAGAACTATGATTTATTTACATGTTTTAAAATCAGAATATAATAATTACTGACATTTATAGAAAGCATATTTGGAATCAATTGAGACTTTGTTTTAAAATGTTTACATATTTTTTCAACAACTATGTGGTTGTATTATATTTTCATAAAAGTAGTTCTTGAGGGGCAGAGGCAAGATGGTGGACTGGAGCCAGCTTTCCACAGAGGCTCCCTTCCAGAAGAAGAGTTAAAAGACATAAGTTTAGGCTCGGCGCCTATAGCTCAACCGGCTAAGGCGCCAGCCACATACACCTAAGGTGGAGGGTTCAAATCCCCAGCCCGGACCGCCAAACAACAATGACAGCTGCAACCAAAAAAAAATAGCCGGGCGTTGTGGCGGGCGCCTGTGGTCCCAGCTACTTGGGAGGCAGAGGTAAGAGACTCGCTTGAGCCCAGGAGTTAGAGGTTGCTGTGAGCTGTAATGCCACAGCACTCTACCCAGGGGGACAGCTTGCGGCTCTGTCTCAAAAAAAAAAAAAAAAGAAAAAAAGAAAAGAAAAGAAAAATAGCTTTCACAGAAAAATATAAAAAAGATATGTTTTAAAAAGACAGAAATTTCCCAGATTCCTTAAATTTGAGATGTTTAGGATTTTTTTCTCTCAGTAATTTGCAGAAGGACCTTCCAAGGACTTAACAGGGAATTGGGGATGGGGGGAGAAATGCCTATCTCTTCATGGCCATGTACCTTGAACTTGCATTCTTCTGGAATTGCTTTGTGGGTTTCTTCTAACTCCCTGGGTTACAGGCAGTTGTCTTTATAAATGCCAGTAAGATGAATTCAACATCAAGTCTGGGTGGTCTTCAGCTTGGGAAAGAGCCTCAGCATTAACAGGCTGTTGAAGAAAACATCTGTGCAAAACATTCTACCTTAAAATATGGCACTTTGCTTTGAGCTCTAAGGGACCTTTTTATCGTTCTCTAAATACTTTCTCATTTCCCCATCCCCTTGAAGAACATTTATTTAAAGCTTCTGAGGCCAGACATGGTGGATCACACCTATAATCTTAACACTCTGGGAAGCCAAGGTGCTCAGGAGTTTGAGACCACCTCAAGCAAGAGCAAGATCCCATCTATACCAAAAAAAAAAAAAAAAGAAGAAGAAGAAAGAAAGAAAGAAAAAGAAAAAAATTACCTGGGCATTGTGGTTAGCACCTATAGTCCCAACTACTGGAAGGCTGAGGCAAGAGGATCAGGAGTTTGAGGTTGCTGGGTGTGAGTTAGGCTGAGGCCATGGTACTCTAACCTGTGCAACAGAGTGAGATGTCTCAACATAAATAAATGAAGCTTTTGAGCTGTCCCTTTCTAGATGTCTCTACAGGACAATTTTTATTTTAATAGTAGACTTTTTTAGAGGAGCAGGAGAACTGATGGTAGAGTTACATTCCTGGTAGAGCAGAATTTCTTTTTTATCAGCCCTCCAGATTCCTGGGCTTTGGAATTTCCCTTTTTCTGACCGAAAGCTCTGAAGCTCACCACCTCCCCAGCAGCCCTGTGTTAGCCTGAAGTAAGAGAATTCGGACAAAAGGCGGTTTACAATACATATTCTTCTGAAAGCCCAGCTGCTGGGGGGTGGAGAGCTGTGAGGACCCTGCTCTGCTGGGGTCCTTGCTGGCTGGAAGAATTGTCTTTCACTGATCCCCAAGGCAGCGCAGGGAGAAGGAAACTATTTTTCAAGATGCTTGTGCATATCAAATAGGACTTCCTGGAGGCTCCCTCTAAGCCACTTCTGCATTTCAAAGAGGGTTTATTTATCCCATTAGTGAAGTCATCACGTGTAAGGCAAAAGAGGCTTTTTACAGGTGTGGGGCTCTTTAGAAAGGACTTTCTATACATTCCCCTGTGTTGAGCTGACAGCAGAGTTCCCACATTGGTTGAGATGCTAATTTAAAATATGCTTTGTTGCTCTAAGGAGAAAAACAAACACTTCAGGAAGAGAAATTCTCTCGGGCTGTTGCCGGCCTGGTGTGAGCAGATGAAATGGTTTCCTTCCCTTAGCAGATTCATCTTAGGCAGTCACAGTTACAACTACGACCATTTAGCGACTCTCAGGTTATGTGGTGCCATTGTGCCATGTCTCCCGTTCCCATTTCTCCCATCTGTCCTACAGGCCACAGCCCAAAGTGTTCTTTCTAGTCTAAACACCCCGTCACACTGCTCCCTACTCCTCAGCTTAAAATTCTTCAAGGATCCACAGAAGCCAATGACCACTTTTTAGCGTGGCAGAGAAATTCTTCATGCCCTGGCCCTGCCAAGCTGTCTGACCTTACTCTCCCACACTGAGGTCACTTCCCAAGAACATTAGAGACCCAGCCCACAGAAGCACTAGTGACTAAGCCCCAAGCATAGGGCGAAGTGCTTTACAGTGTGGCTTAATCCTCTCGGCCATGCCAAGAAGTAGACGTTGCTCTCCCCAGTTTCCAGGTGGGGACACAGAGGCTTAGAGAGGTTGGGTAACTCATGGGAAGTCTCCAGTTTCTAAGTGGTAGAGGCCACTTGACATCAGGGTGGTCTGATGTCAAATTCTGTGAGTTTAACCACTATCCTGTCTCTCCCGCTGAACTGCTCCCTGTTTCCCACCATCCCAATTCATTCTCATTCATGACTTAGGCCTTTTTGTATGTTCCCCTTTCCTGGAAAGATATCCCATTGGTTCAACTGACTGCTTCTTTCTCCAGAAAGTTGTTAACCTCTTCAGAAGTCTTTCCAAATTCCCAAGGCAGAGTTAGGAAACCCTGCCCGTGTGGCCCTGCGGCCAAATTACTGTGCCTGATCCCGGTGCTATTAGACTGGGCTGGGCTGGCTGCCACTCTGGTTCTCCCACTGGACTCTGAGCTTTTTGAGGGCAAGGTATTTTATCTCTGTACCCCCAATGCCTACGTACCTCACTGCCGAAAGTCTAAAAAGTTGATGCTCAGTCAATTCTTGTCCAGTGGGATGAACGCAAGATGGGAGCTGGGGAAATAGAATATGCCTACGATTTGCTTACTCTTAATAGAATCTTGTCTATATTTCCTGGTGCAAAGTTTCTTGTCTATGGTTTCCGTATCCCTCAGGGTCCTTGAAGATTGTAATGGACTCCTTAAGCTATTTTCAATATTTCAAAAGGCTAACAGAAACCATTACCTTTACCTGAGATAAGCTAAAGAAAATATCAACTTTCTTTGCTCTTAGCTAAAATCCTAACAACTTGGTGGGGTAACAGAGATTCCCTCTTAATGACCAAAAATTCTGACCGGCCCCAAGGCCTATATGTTATTAATAAAACAATTAGAAAATAAATGATCTGTTCCTTAAGTACTGCTTGTTTAGTGGAAAAAAAATTCTCAAAGATCAGGGAAAACTCTTAATAAAACTGGATCCTTCATGATACAAATACGCAGAAGTCTCTGCTTTATTTAATGGATTCCTGGAACCCACAACCTTCTAATCTGCATGGAAAATCCTTTCAAAAGTGGAGGACATTATTTTATAATTGGGCAAATACAGCCTTTCTATTAACCATCTCTTTTAACCTTTCTGTTGACAATTGGATGTAAGGTGATAAGGTTTCTGCCATCCAGTGATCATTGGTTTAATAGATAACCTGTTGAGTTGAATTTACGTTCTTTTCAAGAATTTCACTTTTATTTTCTTCTGGGAAAAAAAAAAGAGAGAAAGGTAAAAGATAAAAGAGCAAAAGAGACAAGTTTTTCTCCCCCCTTCCTATGGCTGTTGGCCAGTGTATTTTGATTATGAAAACTGCTAGCAGGCCACTGTATGGAAATAAATTCCAAATCCCCAATTTGTCAGATTTTTTCACTTGATCTGGAATACACCACCATTATTGTAAATTACTTCATCCCTGTCAGTGAAGGCAAAAGGTCCTTCATTAGCAGTTCTGGCTCTATCACAAACCTTTCCCTGGGTTCATTTGGTCTCATGATTTATTGTAAAATTTATAGTGCATAAACATTGCCATAACCTTTGAGGTAGTAAACTCATCAAACCTTTTGTAATATCTCCTCATTCTCTTGTACTCCTTGGCTGACACATCTCTCTAGGATTGTAAATATTCTTCTATTCCTTGCTTACCATCATTCACAAATAAGGCTACTCTTTTCTTTATTCTCAAACCTTGAAATAACATAGTAATCAAGCTTCGTGTAGAATAGCAATCAGGCTCCGGTATCTGTAGTGATGAGTTCCATTCCAGCTGAAGTGCAGCCATTACCTCCACACTCTAGTTTATCTAGCTGGAGTTACTAGTTCAAAGCCAAATTAGGGCAGGGCACTGTGGCTTACACCTGTAATCCTAGCACTCTGGGAGGCCTAGGTAGGTGGATTGCTTGAGTTCAGAAGTTTGAGACCAGTTTGAGCAAGAGCAAGAACCCATCTCTATTAAAAATAGAAAAACTAGCTGGGCATCATAGTGGGCACCTGTAGTCTCAGCTTCTCAGGAGGCAGAGGCAAGAGGATTGCTTGAGCCTAGGAGTTTGAGGTTGCTGTGAATATGATGATGCCACAACAGCACTCTACCTGGGGTAACAGATTGAGACTGTCTCAAAAAAGAAAACGAGAAGACAGATTGGGTTCCATTGGTCTGCTGATTAGAAATCTTGAGGGATCTTCATTGTTGTTCTTATCAATTCTAAATATTGAGTTTATAGACTGAACTTGAAGAGTTTTGGCTGTACAAGACCCTTGACAATTTATTTGCAAGGCTAACTTTCCAGCTTCAACTGCCACCAGAGCCTCTGGAGCTCTCTCCCCTTCAAACCTCCTTGAAAGCCTTTTTGCAATATACCATGAATGTTTCTGCCAAAATAGGCTTGAATCTCTGACTTGAACTCATCCTCCAAATCCTGTTTAATAACACCACCCCGGCAATTTTTGCTTATTCTTATATTACAGTATTTATCACCTTTTGATTTGTATTACAATTATCTCTTTCTATGTCTTCCTCATTCCTATGAGCTCTTTGAGGACAGTGATCAGTTTTTATTTACATTTATATGCCTAGGGTCAATGGCTTCCAATCACTGGAAGACCACAAAAATGATCAATCAATCCAGGACAGTTGTGAGAGTGTGAGGGGGGCACTGTTAGTAATCACGACAGGCCCGTAAGCATCAATTGGCTTTCATCTGGGTTAGACAGGATGTGTTGTCGCCCTCCCAATGACTTTAACACAAAGCCCAGGCTGTGCACTGAGCTACTCCACCCCTTTCAAGTCCTTGCCTTCACCTGGTTTCCAGTTTTACTTTATCTGTCCTCCTTCCCCACCATGCACCCCATGTGGATACTTCATTCTAGTCTCACCAAACTGCCTGGAGTCCCAAGCTGGTGTCTGCTGTCACTATCCCTTCGCCATGTTCACCTAGAAAATTCCTCTCCATCTCTCAGAATTCTCTTGTGCATAGTTGTTTAAAGACATTTCCCTTGACTCCCCATTGATTAGATTAGGGCCCCTCTTGGGGTGCTTGCCCGCTCTAAGCATGCACTATTTGTGTTATACCAATTTGCTTACTTTGCTACCTTACACAGCCAGGACTGGAGCTCCACGAGGCAATGAACACATCGTATTCATCTCTGATTTCTAACTACCCTGTGCTGTTTTATTTATTTATTTATTTTTTATTGTGACAGAGTCTCACTTTGTCACCCTTGGTAGAATGCGTGGCGTCATAGCTCACAGCAACTTCAAACTCTTGGGCTCAAGTGATTCTCTTGCTTCAGGCTCCCTAGTAGCTGAGACTATAGGCTCCTGCCACAATGCCTGGCTATTTTTTGTTGTTGTTGTTTAGCAGGCCCCGGCCGGGGTGGAACCCACCAGCCTCAGAGTATGTGGCCCTCACCTTAACTGCTGAGCTGTGGGCGCCCCCACCCTGTGCTGTTTTAATAAATGTCAATTGAATTAAGCATAACTTTTGAATTCCCTTAGCTTTTAGGTGGAAAATGCATTCATTTATTCAGTAATATTCTCTTTCGCTGTTTTTTCTTTAGCATAGATTTCTGGAATTGAAATTGTTTTTACATTTTAATAAATGTTAAAGCACTGTTTATTGAAATGAATACACCTGATAATAAATATCAACTTAGAATGTTAGTTGAAACATAACTGGATGTTTAGGGTTCTTGCCTCATGTTTTATAGCTGCTGGACCTATAATCCTCTCATTAGCCTTCTGACTATGAAACAATTTTGGAGAGATGGTCCTCAATCAAACATTTTTAAAGAATTTCAATCCGCCTGAAATATTTTTGGGAATGGGGGGAAAATTCTACGTTTACATGTGATCCAATTAGAAATCAAAGTGAAATTTCTCCTTCTCTCGTATTTATTCTGAATCCCTTCTTGGCTTAATTTCAGCCAGCCTTCCTAAAACACAAGCACTGAGACAGCGTGCGTGAAGTAGGGTGAGAGGAGGCGGGGCTTGTTTCCTTTCAGAAGGGCACAAAATACTGCCCAGTTGTTTTTTTTTTTAACATTAATGGAAATTAAATGAGGACTCACGAATCACACCTATACGTAATTCTGGGACAAGACACCCTCATCGTCTAGTCCCTCCTCTTCTCTTATTCCCCTCCATGGCCTGTAAATGACCACCTTGGCAAAGAGAAATGGTGAAGGTGGGTCGGATGAGTTATCAGGCCCCGGAAAAGGGTATTTAGAGAGCAGCTGGTGGGCTCGTCCCATTCCTCCCTCTTGGCCTGTGGCTTCTTTCCTCCTTTAAGCATGTTCCTGTGGGGTGAGTGGGAAGAATGACTGAAATCCATCCGAATCTTTGAGCACCTGACATTGTGTTTGTGACACTCTGACCTGCGGACAGTTTTAATGAAGGAAGAGTCGCTGACAGTTTTGTAATGAATTGCATCTGGTTGAGGTATGTAGAGTTCACAAACCTTGGTCCAAAGATGAGAGTCGGTGGGTGGGGGAGAGAAAGAGAAAGAGAGGAAGAAAGAGGAGAGGAGAATGTCAGGATGATGCGCTCAATGAGAATTAATGTTGACTTTGAAAGTTCGTAACTTTAGCTTGTGATTGCTTTCGTGACAGTCCCTCAGATTCCGCAGGATGTTGCTACCCGTCCTGCTCCTTGCACTTTTCTGTTCTTTAGTTCAGTTTATTCAGTAAGCAGTTGGGAAAAACTTGTTGTGCCATGTTCAGACCAGAGGTACTAGGTGAACCGATGAAAGAGCGGCACCACTGTCTGTCGATCCAGACACCTGTTTCCTGACACCGTTAGAGGCCTTGCCTCCTTGCACGTCATCCTAGTTCGTGCAGGTTCTCCTGCCCTCCCTGTGTATATTTTATGAGCTACATTATCCCAAATAACAGTGGTAATTCCACAAGGCCCAAGAAGTTGGGAAGTTTGTATGTACTAGGTACTGTGCTAAACATTGGGCAAATATTCTTTTCTTAGATCAACCAAAGGTAAAAATTATTTGTAAATGAGAAAACTAAAACTGCGAGAGACGCCCAGTGGTCGGAGTGCTGGTGGCTGAGCTGGGGCCACTGGGTCTCTGAAGCCAGTTTCTTGGTCATCGTCCTCTCCCACCTGCATCTTCTCTTGCCTGACCATGGCAGAAACTATTTAAAAGTTTCCTCAACTCCTAAGTCCCCAACTTCACACCTGTCCCTTACTGAACATCTCAAATGTGGACTGGACTTGAGGGAGTGAAGTTTCTGAACGTTCGAGGTAAGTGATGTGCCCATAAGGAAAGGACTTTGAGAATTCCTGCTCCTCAAGGGCCCAGTCCGTTCTCAGGGCTCTGGGTGCCTCCTTTCACTGTCTAACTGTGGGTGGCTTGATGCCAGGTTCCACTACACCCAGCTAACTATCCTGCTCACTGTTCTAACAGAGTCAGAAACATGCCCCCGCCCCCATGGCTACTGATCAAACAAGTGACTGACCTTGAGGGGTGAAGAGGTTTGCCAAATTTCCATGAAATCCCATAAGTGTTAATGTAGAAATAGGCTACTAACTATATGGTCTCTGAGTTTAAAGGTAGAAATGAAGTAATGTAGATTTTCTCAGGAAATGATTCTTGTTTGATTGATTTTTTTTACTTCCACACTTCATGCCCAAATTCGTTTTGCTACCCCTAACCTGCTCCACTTGCATTTATAAGAACTTTGGATTTCCTGAATTATTCTGGAAATTTGGAGGACATTCAGTGTTACTGCCATGGGCAGCAGGTTCTAGGAAATGACTTGTAGTGTAGCTTGAATGTGGAACAGGTTTTACTGGAGAGTCAGAGAGCGTGCTCAGTGAATGCATACCATAACGCCGCCTTAGTAAAGATCTGGATGTCTAACTACAGGATTTAGATAATAAACAACTCAACAATACTTACAACAGCAGTGCTTCCTGTAGAGATCTGTGAAGAGGTACTGTGGATGTGGTACTCACAAGGTTCCAGATGGGGGATTCAAACAAAGCCCTATTTAGTATCTGTCGTGGGTATTTCTGTCTACAAAAATTAACTACTATTCCAACCCCAAATCTAAGATATAGATGGATACATTTTATTTATTTATTTATTTTTATTGAGACAGAGTCTCATTGTGTTGCCCTTGGTAGAGTGCCATGGTGTCGCAGCTCACAGCAACCTCAAACTCTTGGGCTCAAGCAATTCTCAGCCTCCCGAGTAGCTGGGAGTACAGGTGCCCACAACAACTCCTGGCAGTTTTTTTGCTTTAGCAGGCCCAGGTGGGTTCAAACCCACCAGGTCTCATGCCTGTGGCCAGTGCCCTACCCACTGAGCTAGGGGTGCCATGGATGGATACATTTTTATTTTTATTTTTTGTAGAGACAGACTCTCACTTTTTCACCCTTGGTAGAGTGCAGTGGAGTCACAGCTCACAGCAGCCTCCAACTCCTGGGCTTAGGCGATTCTTCTGCCTCAGCCTCCCAAGTAGCTGGGACTACAGGCGCCTGCCACAGCGCCCGGCTATTTTTTGTTGCAGTTTGGCGGGGGCTGGGTTTGAACCCACCACCCTCCATATATGGGGCTGGTGCCCTACTCAATGAGCCACAGGTGACATTGTCGATGGTCTTAGTAGATAGACTGGTCATAGTGAGCAGGGGCAGAATGAATATAAAATATTAATCTTAAAAAGAAAAGTATTCAAATTTTACTAGACTAAATGATCTGAAATCACACACATAGAGTGATTTTCTCTTTGCTTTCATAACTGCATGTTCTGATAAAAAATGTTTTACCTACACAAACATATCAACAATTGCATAATTTTTATAACCTGGCATTTTAGAAACTCGGTCAATTTAATATTTCCTACATATGTGTATAAATAGGCATTGTGATTATTTTATTAGGTTTTATAATGTTGACATTTACTTTTCCAACTAAGAATTTATAAAATGTTAATTTTTGCCTTCCATTGCTTTTTCTTTTCTCGTGTTTCAGTTTTCCACAGTAGAGAGCAACTTTTCTAGAAGATTGAATTTACTTTAAACATTCTCCTCCTTATCCATTGATTAAACAAGTATTAATCTCCTCCCTACCACGAGCATGGGGCCGCACTTGCTGTATTAGGAGGATGCAAAACATTTTAACCCGTGATCTTCACCTTCAAAGAGGTTACGGCCGGGGTGGGAGTGGTGTAGACATGTATTACAGTAAATGTCAAATGGTGACTCAACAGTACCTGAGATGTCATAAGGGTGTGTGTGACTGCGTATCAAGGGAATGCCATTGATAGTAAACAAATGCTCCGAGTTCCTAAGAAGGAGAAATTACTGTGACAAAGAGAGGTTAGACAAGCTCCAGGAGATACAGCCCGGTATCTGGCCCCCAGAGGGAGGAAGTTCTTGGGAGGTCGATGAAAGGACATACTATGCATTCCAGACCAGGGTCTGCACTGAGCAGAAGCCCAGTGATGGGAATGAGCAAAGTGGAATTTTGGGAAATTGGGCTGCATCCCACCTTAGCAGTGGCAAAGGACTTGGGCTTTGTGGTTTCTTCAGAACTCAGTATCACCTGCCAAGACTGTCCCTGAAACAACACATTTAGGAGTCCAAACAATGCCGGTTTGGACCCTGAAAGCTGGGTAAACATTGTGGCTTGTCAGCGGGCCTTTAGGGCAGGGAGGGTCTCCCCTTCTCCTTCCTTGCTTTTCTTTACACACAAAAGGGTGAAAACCAGATAAATTGGGAACGCAAAGTTTTTTTTTGGTTGTTGGTTTGCTCCCACGTGTGTTGTCCAGTCTTCTGTCTATACATAAAGCTATTCCCACATTTGGCCCATTATTTGAAGTTTTCAGGGAGGAACATCACATTCTCTTTGCAGCATACTCTGGTTTTTGTATTTTTTTTCCCTCCCTAGAAAACATTTCTAATATCATTGAAACTGATTTCCTTCCACCTTTCTTCACCTTTCTGGGGTTGGAAATGATTAAGTTCCTTCCACGAAAACTTCATGGCTAGGCTAAAGAGCTATATGATTTTAGCTGTTTCTCGAAGGGGAATTTCTGCTAATCAATAAAAAGCTGATTTTTTTTTCTTGAATGTTCCGACATTCTTTATCTTCCACTTTAAAATGTGAGCCTAAAGACAGCATAGACTACTAGGAGCGCCTGAGGCTGTGCTAAGCATCAGGGAAAGACCTCCTGTTTTTCTCTTGCTAAATCAAACATGCTTTTGAAGCTAAAGCAAGAACGCCAATAGCTTGTGGTGACTATGACCTCCAGATCGTTTTCTTTCTGACATCACAGCATGAATCCTGCAATTGTGTGGTTTGTTTTTCTTCCTATGTGAATTACACTACAGGACCTCAATCTGTTTGCGTCCACCTCCTTCTCCAACTTATCAAGATCATTTGCACTCCTATGCAGTTTTCCAAGGTGGAATGTACCACACCCAGTTTGATGTCATCACAGAATTTAATAACCGTATTCTCTCCCATCATCTAAGTCACTACTAAAAATAGCACTAGGTTAAGACCAACCTCTTTGGAATCCCATGAGGTATGCATCTCCGAGCTGACACTGGGCCATTAATAATTACCTTCTGAGAAAGGCCTTCTAATCTCTTATGAATCCACCTGACGAGTGGATGATTTCAGGATGCAGTTCTTTAATTGTCCAGAGGTTTAAAATTGCACACTATTCAAAGCTTTTACGTGTTTGTCTTCTATTTAATTTTTGCCATATTTATGTTTTTGAGGAATAGCATTCTGACTAATGTGAGAAGATTTCTTTTTTAAACAAAAACTGTCTTTCTACGTGTGTGTATGATGCAATGTATTTCTGGATCTGCACGTGAAGGCGCTGAGGCTACTGTTTTGAGTTTTCCTAGTCCTCTTTAAGACTCAAGTATGCATTTCTCTTTTCAGTCCATAGATGCCTCACCTTAAGTTTGTGAAGATAATTGCTAGTGATTCTGTAATGACTTCACTGAAATGCCATGCCTTGGTGTTTGCCAGTAATTGTTTATTCATTCTGCCATCCAAGAGTTTACAGGTCAGACATTAGCATATGCATTTGTATATAATAATGATTTTCAGTTTATTGAGTGGAGTCATCATCTGAGGCACTGTACAAACACAAGGAGAAAAGCAATTCCTACTTCATGTTTGTCACTTCACTGGGGATAGACATGACAATTAGAAAATAAAAACACAGAGGCAGGAAAGGTCAGTCTTATGGCTGAGGCTTTGCTGGCAGCAAGCTGAACTTTTCTTTGGCACCACCTTTGGACTGCAGCCATTTTGATTTAGAGGAGACCCATTGTAGGAAAAGCCTTCCTGGGGATGTGGAATGTGGGAGTTTTGAGAAGAGATCTAAAAAAGAAAAGGGAGCTAGCGAGGATAGTCAGAGGGCGAGCACAGGTTCATACCAAAGCAAACAGATTGTTCTCATCTCTGTGTTCTGTGAAAGGGATTTTCAGTGGCTTCGAAAGGAATGCTGTGTATGAAGGGTATGTAGGGGAAGGGAGATTGTTTAAAGGAGTCAGCCCTTGTTTTACCTGGCTGCCAAACAAAAGAACTTTCTAGCCACATGAAATTTGTTGCACAACAACACAACGTCTTGGTTATGACAAGGGTGGTTGCTAGAGACTGGTGTTACTGGTGCTTGAATTCTAAAAGGTTGTTTTCTACAGCCATCTATATACATTGGGTGCTGTGACTCAAATGTTGATTGTGGTTGATCTGCGTGGAGCTGGGAGGAGAAGTGATTCCTCCAGGGAAGCTGGCTGGATTTTGGCGAGGCCAGCAGCAGTGTACTGTTAGGGAGCATGCATTCCGGTGGGACCAGGTTTAGCCCTATGATCTCGTCTCACCTATCTCCAGCCAAGTGGCCAAGGATGAAACTTGACATAGCGTTGTCTCTTCTTTTGACCTGCACTGGGATCCTCACCCCTAGGATGAGTCAACAGGAGAGTGGCTATTACCTCAGGATGCCCCAGTAATGACTCCAGCGTGGCTATAGGAAGCAGTAGAATGAGTAGGGTTTTTGAACTTGGCTCTTTTCCATTCACTTATAGGCCTGGTTCATTGTACTTCCCAACAACCAAGCCTGGCCTAAGGACATGAGATTGCAGAGGTCTAACCTGCGAAGTGGAGTATGAGGGCAGCAGAAGCAAGAAGAGTGCGGAGGGTGATGAAGATTGGGTTAGGATGCGATGATGCTCAGAACAGGTATTAACAGACCATCAGGAGTGGATGGATGTGGGTGCCTAAGATGTGGGTTGTAGAGAGGGGAGCCTGAGGGATACCCAAAATGCCCATCACTACCTTCTCCTCTTCCTTACATGTCTGCTACTAAGCCTATAATAATGGTAATATTAAGTGTCAAGACATTCTGCTTTATACCAAGGATTTCTGAATGAAGCTACTGTTTATTGTATTCTTTGTTGGGTGAAAGGTTAAAAAGAAGTGCCTATATCTTTTTAATCCAGTCCATTCAAGTTTTAATGTAGAGCAGAGAAAAACACAATGAAGAGCATTGTACACTGATGGCCCCAGTTCCTTCTTGAGAGAACATAGCTCTGTGTACTTACCACGAGTTCAAGTCAACCTTCCAAAGCCTTACTCGCTTTTTGTAGTATCGAGGCCTGTAGATACTGGTATGTGGTGAAGTTTGAATCTTGGCTGGTGTAGGGATTATTACCAAAGCTTGGTTGTTGAATTACAAATCCTCCTTACCTAATAATCACACAATAGTGGCTTCCATAACAGAGTAATAGATTCCACGGTGGGTGCCAGGGAGGGCAAAGACAATGTGTTATCCTGTGGTAGATCAACCCACCTCTTTGATACTGGCTGGAAGCAGAAGTTGAAACTTGCCACTGATTGCATAAGGGATTCCTTCCATGCAGTTTGTCTAATTACAGATTTTTAGGTATGGTGATCATTAGCTTCTGGGCAGTGAATTTGGTATTTTATTTGAGTAGAATCTTAGTAATGTTCAGTCCCAAGATATACTTACTCTGTTTCCAAAAACTGGGGTTAGCTACTACCTTGTTTTGTTTTTTTCTTTTAAATGCATAATGCAAGTGGGGGAGAATGTTGTCACATATTACATGCTGAAATGGAATTTCTCAAATTTTGCCCTAAGGTTGTTTGTTAAGGTCTGTTAATACACGGACTTTGCATGTGTGAGTGCACAAACTAAAGGCGCTTAGAACTGGTGTGGGCCCTGGCAAGAGCTGGTCTTGGCAGGAGTCACAGGTGAATGGAAGCTGAATGGAACCATCTCTTGATAACTCAGAGCCACTTTCTGCACTGCTTGCCAGTGCTAGGTAGTTTTGTTTGCAAATTCATGCCTGAATTTGGGCCTTACCGTTGAACAAGTCTCTGCCTACTTTTCCCTAATGAAGTCATAGTTAGCTGTTTCTAAGTCTAAATACCTGTATACGATGAACGCCTCCTAAATGAGTATAATTTCAGAATAATGGATGGCATTCCTTCAAAAATGCCTTTTTATCTAATGTAAGAATTGTTTTTGATCCATTTTAAAAAATGAGGCGTCAATTTACTGTATGAGGAAGGATGTAGTTTTTGGAGAGAACCTCATGGCAATTCCTGGCTGTGTCTCCTTGGAAAAGTTATAAAATTTTCTGAGCCTCAGTTTGCTTCTGTACAAAGGTGGGATGAATATGTTTATTTCTTCTTCAAGTTTCTTGAGTGTAGTGAAGGGGGTAATATATCATGTCTTAGTCTGATCCTGCTGCTATAACAGAATCCTTGAGACTGAGCAATCTATAAAGAACAAACACTCAGTTTCTCATAGTTCTGGAGGCTGACAAAAGTTCAAGATCAAGGCAACAGCAGATTCAATGTCTGGTGAGGGCAGAGCACTTATGACCTAATCACTTGCCCAAAGCTACACCCTATTGCCTTGGGGATTAGGTTTCAATACGAATTTAGTAAGACATAAACATTTGAACCATAGAAGTGTATAAGGAGACTAACACAGTACCTAGTTTATAAGTCACACACCAAGCTGTGGTGTGTCCAAGCCAACATCTGGCTGGGAAGTGATAACCAAATTTTCTGGAAGATCTTGAGTAGGTTGATATGACTTTGGTAGCCTGAAATCAGTTATGGTGAAAAGTACAAATCAGACATTTATTTTTTCCTCTGAGAGTTGGTTGTTAAACATTTAAGAGCATACTACTGACAAGAAGTATTAATCCCCTTTCCTTACAGCTCCGTATTATAAGCCTCCTAGCCTCTTTAAAGAAACCATATAGCACTTAAATGATCCTATAAAGAGGATTTAAGGTAATCACTGTAACCTCAGTCACTTTCCATATTGTAACACAGAGATGCTGTCAGGGCCCATTGAACCGTTGTCCCCATCCTATAGGACTAGAGAATGCTTTATTTTTTGAGGTTTCATGTTTCCTTTTCATATTTTTTTCCTTTCCTTAACATATCAGCTTAGCTGTGTGCCAGGTTCTAATAGCTCTTCTTCACCTCTTATTTGGTATTTGTCATTAATCATTAACTGAAAAATCAACACTTAAAATTACGTATAAAGTACAAGTAACTGGCTCCCAATTAAAAAAAATGGGCAAAAGATGCAAAAAGACGTTTCTTCAAGGAAGCTTTACAAAGGGTCAAGAAGCATATGAAAAGATGCCTGACATCATTCATCACTAGGTGAATGCAAGTCATAACCAGAGTGAGAAACTCCTTCTTACCCACCAGGATGGCTATCATCAAAAAGTTCTATACAGGCTTGATGCCAGTAGCTCAGTGAGTAGGGCGCCAGCCACATACACTGAGGCTGGCCGGTTCAAGCCCAGACCTGCTAAACAACAATGACAACTGCAATGAAAAAAAAGCCAGACATTATGGTGCGTGCCTATAGTTCCAGCTACTTGGGAGGCTGAGGCAAGAGAATTGATTAAGCCCAAGAGTTTGAGGTTGCTGTGAGCTGTGATGCCACAGCACTCTACTGAGGATGATGGCTTGAGACTCTGTCTTTTTTTTTTTAGAAAAAAAAGTTCAGTACAACGTTGACAAAGGTGTGGAGAAATTGGGACCCCAATCACTGTTGGTGGGAATGTACAGTTGTGCAGTGACTTGGGAAAAAAGTCTGGCAGTTTTTCAAATGAGTAAACATAGAGTTAATATATGACCCAGAACTTGCACTACCAGGCATATATCCAAGTGCAATGAAAGCATGTGTCCACACAAAAATGTGTCCAAGAATGTTTACAGTGGCATTATTTACAATGGCCCCACAGTGGAGGCAGCCTGAATGTCCACCAACTGGCAGATGGAGCATCAGTGTGTGCTGTGTTTGTATAATAAAATATTATTTGAAAACAATTGCAAACTAAAAAATATATTATTTGGCCCTAAAAAGAGATGAAGTACTGATATATGCTATAGTATGGCTAAACCTTAAACACATCACGCTAAGTGACAGCAATCAGTCACAAAAGACCATGCATTCTGATTCCATTCATACAAATGTCTGGAACTGGGAAATCTTCTGAGATGGAGGGCAGATTAGTGATTGTTTAGCACTGGGGTGGAGAGGGGTGTAGGGAAATAGAGGAGTGAAAGGTAAAGCTTACAAAGTTTCTTTTTTTGAGCTGATGAGCATGTTCTAGAATTGACTGTGGTGATGGTTATACATATCTGTGAATGTATATTTTTTTTTTTTTAGAGACAGAGTCTCACTTTGTCACCCTCAGTAGAATGCCATGGCGACAACAACCTCTAGCTCTTGGGCTTTGGTGATTTTCTTGCCTCAGCCTCCCGAGTAGCTGGGACTACAGGTGCCCACCACAACACCTGGCTATTTTTTTGTTGCTGTTTGGCTGGGGCTGGGTTTGAACCCACCACCCTTGGTATATGGGGCCGGCGCCTTACTCACTGAGCCACAGGGGCCACCTCTCTGCGAATGTATCAAAAAACATCGATTAATACACTGTTATGGATAAATTTTATGCTGTGTAAATTTTATCTCAAGTCATTAAAATTAAAAAAGCAATATTATCATAGTTTAATTCATATAGTACAACAGGATCTAAACATAAGAAAATATTCTTATGCATTTAATATATTAATGAACTTAGAGGAGAAAGTAAACTAGTTTTTGAGGGACCACCGGAAAGGCCACAGGGATTTTTGACACCTATTTTTGCTGTGTGGAACTCTTTCTCTTTTCAACTACATTGTGGATAGTTACTGTCTTAAATAAGCAATGTCCATCTTAAAGAGTTGGTAGTAAGAATTTTCATTGTCCTTTGAGATGAGCAGTACTAAGGGGACTGATCAAGTCTCTCTTTCTCTCCTCCTCTCTCCATTTGTGTGTATGTGTGGGTTTAACAGTTCTGTATGATGGAGGTGGGGATATTGCAGTTCACAAAAAGATGCTTTCATCTCCAGCTTCGTAGAGATGGGGGAAGGGTGAAATGGGTGTAGGAGCCGAGATGGTGCTATTGATATATGGATATCTACAAGTCATCATTGGTAGCCTAAAAATAGCAAATGATTCAACAGCTCTGTGTATTATTTTTCTTTTGAAAAAAAGATGCTTGTAAGATATTTTGGTACAAAGAGTAGAGAGCTGAGGATACTTATGTAAACATTGACCCATGCCAGTAACTTTCCACTGATATAACCCTCTTGTGTGATGCCAGCACCTAGCAAAACATCAGCCTTTCATGCTTTGCAGAATTGCTGTGCAAATGTTACTTTATGCCCTCTTTTAGAAAAAAAATCGGCATATTGAAGAGGAAACTATCTATGTCACTTGAAATGTTTCATTAAGCATTCAAATGTCTGTCTGAAAAAAAACCATCATTTCTGAAGGGTAAGCTGAACCCTTACAGAATTCTTACGTACCATTTGTGAGATTTTTAAAAAAATACTATGCTGGGACTCTTACGTGGTGAAATTCAATTTTTAGCTTCTATTTGTGCTATTTTTATATTAATATTTAGTTTTTTCTTGCTCATGTTTTATTGCTAGCCATGTTTAGTTTATTTTTGTTTATCACAGTGCTCAAGCCTTAGATTTCAAGAAGAAAAACAAACAAGGAAAAATACTTCTGAAGGTTCATATCAATTGCCTGAACATAGTAAATAAGTAAATATAGGCTAAGAAACACCCAATACTCCGAAAGCTCATCTCCAATCTTCCAGTGAGTTCTAAATGCTGCAGGAAGGGATCTGGCCAGTACCCATCCTCCCAGCCCCCACCCCTTGTCTACACTGCCCTCCACACACTTGCCTAATCGCACAATTCTTAGCTTGAGTGTGAAGATGTCCGTTCCTCAACAAGCACTGGGTCAATTATAAATTGCTTTGCATTGTGGGAGAGTACTTCTTTCTGACCTCCACCAGCCAACGCTTGATCCCCGGAAGCCTGGGGACTGAGTACTCTTTGACTTCAGTAAGCACAGCTGCCAATCAGCTAAATATTTGTAGAGAAGAAGAAGGCAGAAGGGTTGAGAGATCTTGCCTGGTGGTCAGATGTGTGGATAAATTGCCTTCTGGAGAAGAGGGAAAAAGAAGAGTGTATAACAATCTGTGTGTCTGGGAACTTACAGGGCCAGGTGAATGTGGGCTCTCCCTGGCACTTGCCTCTATTTCACTGGAGTTGATCACAACATCAATATGAAATCAATATACATATTTCTAGGCTTGGAAGAAGACAGAAAAAGTATAAATAGCATTCGAATTTATAATACTTTTATAATTTTAGAATGAGTATTTATAATACTTTTTAATTTTTACATATACATGTATTTATTAGGTTTCCACTTTCTCCCTTCACAAAATTAAAAAGGCTTAAGATTTAACGACAATAACAATGTTCAAGATAAGGAGTAGAAACAAAAACCTCATAAAGAACAAATGAAGATAAATACATTCAGAAAAGACATCAGACGATTGCTCAACAAAGTATTAAGCAATAATAATAATAGTAATGCAAAGAAAGTTAACATTCACATTGTCAAATAAGAGTATGTCTATTATAGAATGCTTTGACTCTGAGGTTCAGTATGAAGTCATCAATTAACTTCTTTTTATTTTTTTCCCAAAGTCTCAAAAAATAGACAGCTAATATTTATAAATAAAAATAAAAGATAATTTCAAAAAACAGATCATGCCACATCTTATAGACAATAGAAAAAGAAGAAATACTTAAAACATTCTGCTTAATCTGGATACACCTGATATTAAAATTGGAAAAAATATATTATAAAGAGGAAATTACAAACATGATACTTTATATTATGTATAGTTCCTTATTTCCTATCTTGAAACAAAGGAAAAATGGCTACCATGGGTTGGAAAGATTACATTTCAAGAGGCGGAACTGAGGACTTCTCAGCTGGTGGCCTCTTACATCAGAAGAAAATCCAGTTTACCTTTGATGCCAATTATAACAGCTTCTAGTCTACCTGCAGCATAAGTTGCAAAGATATTAATAATAGATTTTTATCTTTATGGGAAGCATACATGCCCCCTCATCTTCATCTTTCCTTTGTTGTAATTGTTAACTAATTATTAACTTTTAAACTTCCCATATAAAATTTGCCTCTCCTTTCCCACTGCTTCCAATTATTTCCCTGGTTGTTATCAGAGGTTTCTTTCTATTTTTACCATTGTCCTTTGGAAATAAAGCGATTTTAACTGAATGTAGGACAAAGGTGCACGATGATTTTTGTAATGACATTGGAATACAGTCTCTTTTATTCATGTTGCAATTTAGTGGTGTATTTGCTACCCTTTTCTTTTTTTATCTCTGTAAAGCATCACGGGTACATCTTTATTAAGATGTCTTCCATGAGCCTAAATCTTTTTCCTGTAGGGTTAGAGCTAATTCGGAACTCACCCGAGTGGATGAGTAATTTAAGTCGCTTCTTCCAACGTACGTTACTTTGCACTTGTCTGCTCTGAGCTTCATCTGCCACTGTTTTGCCCAATTACTGAGTTTGGATTCTGTGTTTCTCACATCCATCTGTGTAAACTTAGGGAATCAAAATAGTTTTGTGTAGTCAGCAAATTTCAGCACCTCATTATTTAGTCCATTTTTAAGGGTGTTAACGCATATCCGGGAGGACACTGCTCTTGTACTGCTCACTGACACCCCACTATTAACTCCTTTCCATGCTGAGAGCTGGTCATTTATTCTTTCGCTCCTTCTCCGTCTCTTAACCCACTTTTAACCCAAGATTGACAGCCCTTTACCTCTTGCCCAGTGGTTGCCAAGTTTCCTTAATGGTCTCTCGTGTAAGACTTTATCAAAAGCCCTTTGAGAGTCTAAACAAATTACATCCACTACTTTTCCTTTATCCACCATTTTGTTGCCTCCATAAAATTCTGCATTAAAAATACCAAAGGCACATAAAAAAAAGAACAACTTCCAGACGGTCTTCTCTTGTTTTGGAATATGCTGGTTTATCATCAAAAGAAAAGTGTTGCTTTTTTTCTTTCCCTCAATATTAATTTTCTGTCTGTGTCAACCTCAGCTTGTCTGGGAACCTCTGTAGACCTGACCTATAGTCATGCTCTATGACACACCTGATACAATTTGGGGTACTTTACCAGGTAAATTCATCCCCCTGGTTGGCCCCTTCCACACCCTAGAAACATGCCTTGCTAACTCTTTCGCTTATTTACCTGCTTGTCACAAATTACAAGAAACCAAGTTTTCCATTGGTATTAACATTCCACTACTTTGGTTTCTGGGGATGACACCTCATCATGGCTTTTTTTTTTTTTTTTGGTAAAGATATTTACATGGGTCATGTTCACCCCACACCAACAATTCCTCACTTTAACCAGAAAAAAACAAACAAACAAAAAAACTTTGGAATTAAAAACAGGAAATCAGAAAGTGTGTAGCTAGTAATGCAACAAAAAGTCTCCTTTGTCACCACTCCAAGTTTGATCTTCCTGGGATCTGCCAGCAGTGAGCGTTGATAACATTGGTGTGGGAAACAGGAAGGAATCCATCGGGGAGGCTGCACATTGCATTTACCTCGTAAGCCTTGCAACAACTTTCTGAGGGCCGTAAGTCACGTATTATTATTATTATTTAATTATAGAGTAATCTAAAACATAAGAGGTAGGTCATTTGCCCAAGGCCCTGGAGCATGTTAATGACCCTGGACTAGAACCTAGGTTTTCAGATCATTCATCCACATGCCAGCATGAGAGCTCTGTTCCTGTGAGGTAAATGTGTAAAAGATTTAAGCCATTTCAAAAATTACTTGTAGCTTCTTATATGCTATTGCTTTCAAAGTCTTTGTAGGAGAGGTGCAGTTCTAAATGTGGAGGGGATGTATCCTTGCCCTCCTAGATCTAATATCTGCCAAATCTTACCCTTTTGAAGCAAAGGACATTTTCATTTGGGATTAATATTAAGACCACATAAAAAAAAGCATTTTGCTCTCCGAGGCAAGCTTTTCCTCAGTGTTTCAACAAACCATTTATATTTTTTATCATTTTTTTTTCCCTACAAAAAAGTCTCCCTCATTTAAATTGTCACAGCTTGGGAGCCCTGCCTGGAATACATAATAACTGCTTGTAACACTTAAAATGAAAACAAATTTACTAAGGATGGTGAAATGACAACAAAGAGCAAGAAGAATATAAGTACATGGAAAATAGTCTCTCCTACGCGTGGATTTTCAATGCGAAGTATTTTTGTTGAAATTGCTGTTTCCTGTTTTCCTGCTCACCTCCTCTTCATCTGGATTTTGGCGAGGGGTTGTTAACATGTAAAGGTCTAAACAGAGAGCGATGAATTATTAGAATCGATTTGATTTCTTGGGTTCAGAGGGCAGCATTTGGTGAAGTAATCCTGAATCTCAGAAGAACACTGATTACTAGGTAGGTAGTTAGAACAAGACTTCTTTTTCAAACTTAGTACTCCTGACAGTTGAGGTGGCATACTTTTAGGTACGGTGAGGGGTTTTTCACAGCACCCCCAGCATCTGTGTACTCCACGGAAGTAGCAACCCCCTCCCCAGGTATGGCAACCAAAGTCATCTTCAGACGTTGCCCAGTGTCACCAGGTTTAGAAACAGGGATTTTGAGGCAAGGTTCTGAGAACATACTTAGGGATGCTGGTTGGGGCTTTGACAAGCATCTCGTTCTTTCTCATGAGCAATTTCTCTTTATCCAGGGCAGAATGTTCTTGATATCTGGAAATAAATTCACCTCCTCGGAGGCCTGCTTGCTTACCTTGCCTTGACTTATTATTCTTTGTATCTGGTGATTCTAAAAGACACCCATTGACTGCCTTTTGCCAGAAGTAGCTAGAATTGACAAAAACGCTTTGAGAGCTTCCCTATTGGTTGGGAGGCGCTCATGACCTTTCCTGAAAATTCCATGCTCCTCTTGGATCTTTCTTTATCATATACGCCTCCCTTCCACCCAATGCAAAGCTATGATAAAAAGAGAATCCCACTGGGAGCAGCAGACCTCGCAGTCCCCAGTCTGGGCTTTTGTTTCCTTATCCACACCATGAAATAGTTGGATGAGATAATATATCTTCAGTGCCATTTAGTTCAATTCCAGAGCCGAAGGGAGCTCTACAATATTGTGGTCTGTCGGTTCTTAGTTTCCTTTGCTTTTCTAATCAGTCAATACAGGCTTTGGACGCAACCCTCCACTGCTCCCATCCTATAACCTGCTTTTGCAAAAATGTTGTTTACGGTCGATCTATTGGCTTTATTTCACCTATACATTTTTACCGCTAGAGCCTGACTTTATTGACCAATAAATAAGAATTTGGAAAACCTCACCACTTTTCTTAAAAAAGACAACTCCTTTGTCACAATGATTATATTAAGAAGTTTTGAGTTCAATCACACCTTAAGAAACCACATTGTGCTTTGAGATTAATCGGCCACATGTATGAATGAAATCATATTTCAAAAATCTTGCAAGTAACCTGCTGGGAAAGCCTTTTAGACAAAAAGAAGAGTACTTTAAAAAAGTAAATCAAGTAACTATTCCTGGATTTATATAGATACAGGATTTCAAAAATTATGAAAATTGGATTCATTCCTATGAAGGCATGCAATCTTTTGCTTGCTTTTGGTAGTTACTCTTAAGAAGTCTGTGTCTGACTTTTCCCCAGATATTCCTGGTGCTGAAGAGACAGGTATTGTCAAGGTGGCAAAAGCTTCTGTGCCCGCAGCTCGCTGATTGTGTGACCTTCAGCAAGTTATTTCCCCTCTTTGGGCTTCAGTTTCCTTATTTCTAAATTGAGGGAGTTGAATTTGATTTCCAAGCTTATTTATAGTTCCTAAATTCTATGAGTTAAATCAGACACGTAAATTAGGAATAAGACTTTGAAACACAAACATCAGCAGGGCTGGGGAGCTGGCTGTCCCTGAACGGGCAGACTCTGGGCTCTTCTTGTTACCCCAAGGGGAGAGACACGGCTGGAGCTCCCTCCCTTCCTCTGGGAGTCTGGAGAGCTGCACACAACAACCTGCTCCCTGTCCCCTTAGCTTTGGGGCCTGCTGATAAAAGGCAGTGGTTCTAGGAAAGCAAGTGATGGGACCGTGCCAAGGAAATGCATCGACGGGCCCAGGGGAAGAGAGAGGGAGACCCCAGGGAGGAGTTGGATGCTCTTGTGGTCAAAGGAATACACTGGGGTATTACAATGTGTTGTTAGAATACACAGCCTGAGTGGCAGGAGGAGAAGCTGAGGTGCCCCAGAAGGGGCCGAGGTGCCCCCAGTCTTCACCATGAAACACATGGATAGCACTGTTCCAGCTGCTTAAGATTACTTGGATTACTCTGCCACCTCCAGAGTAATCCCAACTCCTCTCTGAGCAGAAATCCCTGACAGAAGCAGCCACCAATATTTTGTAGAAATATTTTGTTAGGAAAAGATTCATTCCATCCCTCTTTCCTGAAGGTGCACTTGACACCTGGCATTGTTATCACATTGTAAATGAATTTGTTAAAAATGAGGTACTGACTGATTTCAGCATGCCAGGCATCGCTACAGCCCTGAGCAAACCAAGATTCCTGCCCTCAGGGAGGGTACAGTCTCCAAGGGGAGATGAATGCAAATAAAGATAATAAGCAAATTAAATGGCTCCTTAGAAAGTGATGCAACTATGGAAAGGAAAGAGAAAAGAAAAGCCATCATTTACTTTAACATATTGGAAAATCTTTTTTCTTTATTGCAATTTCTTTTTTTAAAATTTTGTTATTTTTATTTTTGGGGGACAGTCTCACTCTGTCGTCCTTCTAGAGTGCTGTGGCATTATGGGTCAAGCAACCTGAAGTTCTTGGACTCAAGCAATCCTCTTGCCTCAATTTTTTTCTCTTTTTAGTGTGTGTGGGGGTGTCTCACTATTGCTCAGGCTGGTCTCCAGAGCTCAAGCAGTCCACCTGCCTCGGCCTCCCAGTGTGCTGGGATTATAGATGTGAGTCACCACGCCTGGCCTGCCTGGCCTACAATTTCTCATGCTTCATTGTTTCATTACTAGCACAATTAGAGTTTTGCTTAAGACTAATGTCTTACTATTTTATAGCAACATTATGAGTTGTGTGATGTTAAAATTTCTTGTCTCTAGTGACACATTTTTTTGGGGGGAGTTTATAACTTATTTAATGTGTTTGACAGTCACCTGTTAGTGCTCATCCATGTGACTGTCTATAGATTTTTGAAAGTGATAGCAGGTAAATAGGTCACCCAAGTATAGAGCTTGTTTGGTGGATCTTCATCTTCATTGTGTTTTCTGGACAACCGCACACAGATACAGTATGGGACATTCTTTATTATGCCTTTGGCCCAGAAGCTTTGTTGAGCTTGGTATCAATCTGCACATCTGGAGCCCTCATCTCTTTCATGGCAAATTTCTGGATCTCTTTGACTGCCCAAGGGGCTGCACTTCTTAAAGCCCACCCCCTGGATGTGCCCGTGAATGTCGATGATGTGTTCTCAGTTGCCACCTCGTTGACAGCAGGCTGGCCCTTCTTCTTCTTTGCAGGACCTATTCTGCCACGCCCAAGTTGGAAAGCTGGTGACACTATTTTAAAATCTGCCTTTCAATACTTCTGTGAGTTGGCCAGAGAGGGTTTTATTATCCCCATTTTGTAGATGAAGAACCTGAGGTTTTTAGAGTCTTTGACAAGCTGGATGTCTTGACTTTTTCTCTGTACTCTTTTGGAGACGTATGTAGGAAATATTTTTGGTATCTTTTCTGTGAGAAAAAGTGTTAGAAATTGCAAACTGTTCACTTTAAACAAATAATTGGAAGAAATCTGGCTGTTCATTGTGTACTCAATTGTGACCATTGTAATTCCTGATATCACATCCTTCACATAGGCCACAAAATTTCCTTAGAGAGCTGGTGACCTGCCTCACTCAGAATGGTTGGGTTCTATTTTTTCCACGGTATAAAATTGATGAAGAGCAAGCAAAATCCATTTGTGTTCTCCCTTCGACCCTAATGACATGGGTGAGTGTCAGCATGTACTGTTCCCGTATTGCTGCTGACCTTCTGGGATTTAACATCAACTGCATCTTCTGGAAGTGGGTCTCCTTCCTGGATGTAATCTAGGTAAGTCTTCTACTGTTGACAACTGAGGCTGCCCACACACACACATGTGATTCTTAACGTCTTTAGGGAACTTGCCTGTATACATTCAGAGTATATGATTTCATAGTCTAGAGAGGTAACAACTTTCTCTCTGAATTCCTTTGCTTCTCCCCCACTTGGTGATTTCTCCTACCATAGGAATCTGTGGCAAAGCTTTCGTTCCCAGATTGGCTCTGTGTGGAGGCTCTTGGGTGTCTTTTCATCAGTTGCTACGTGCTCAGCACCCATGGTCTAATTTCAGTATTAGTGCAACCAGAACATATTAAGGAAGGTAAATTTATTTTTGCCCCTATTGCAAAAGTATGATTATGTAATGAATTCTATCATCAAATATCAATGACTATTATTTTGTACCACATCCAAAATACTTTAGAATCCTGCTCTTACTTAATGTGAAAAAAACTGGAATATTTCCAGCTTAGTGCTTTTACTATTTTAGAATACCCACTTAATACTGAATTACTACTGGATAAAATCGAGCAGTGTAGTTCCTGGACAGGATGATGGACTTTCAAATAACGGAGTCTTGGGTTTGAACCTGATAGGCTATTTGATTTATCATGTCACTTTAGTCTATTAGTTTACTTCTTTGACTTAGTTTCTTTTTCTATAAAATGGGAGGAGAAGGGCCTCTTATGAGTATTTTTTAGGGATTTAAAAAAAGGCAATGGAGAAAATTGCTGGAATCTAGAGAGAATAGACTCAGATAATGTCAGATTCCTTCCCTCTTTTTCACCCTTTGGTTTGGTCACGAAGCTTTCTTAGGAATGAAGTTTTTCTGTGACAGGTTTATTTCTCTGTTAGAACTTCATACAATCTGAACACAGATTGCCCTGCATCCTGCCAGCTCCCCATGTGCGCTGTGGTGGGAAATGTATTCTCTTCCCGCTGTGTTGGTTCCAAGACACACTCATTTAAACCCATGGCTGAAAATGGCAGCGTCTGTCTTGTGGGCTGATCTCTTTCAGTATTGTGTTGGGATTACCCCTTAAAATCCCTTGGTTTGATATAAATGTCTTCACACGATAACTAAGAAAATGACATGAAGGCTATGTTAACCAGTTTGATGAACATATTTCAAATTGTATATGAAAACACCACACTGTACCCCATGATTGCATTGCTGTATACAGCTATGCTTTAATAAAAATAAATAAATAAAAAATAAAAACCTGGAAACAACCTAAATGCTCATCAGTAGGAAATGGCTAAGTAATTATAGGATACTAATACAATTGCCTTCTAAGACCATTAAAAGGAATGAACCAGACCTACAAATATAAATGGATACTTGTAAAAAAAATTGTATTTTTATGGGTACTATATATATGCAGCAAGCATATAAAAACAAACATGGAAATGATTGACAATAAATTCAACATAATGATTACCTCAAAAAAATCCCTTGGTCTGGGAATTAGGAGTTCATCTATGCTCATCTAATCTTAAAATGTGCTGGAAAAAAGCTGATAGCTCTTCTGACTTAGCTCTCATAAATCTTTCCTTCAGCCTAAATGCTGGTGCCGAAACTTTCTCTGCCATCCCCACCATAGCTGGGAATTTCTGACAAGGGACCTGTCCTATAAGCCAAGCAAGTCTTAATTTGGCACCTGGGGAAAAGCACAATGGTTTCAGCACAGAGCAGACCAAAACCTGTAGGATGGTGGTCTAGAGGACACTTGGAGGAGATAATAAAGATCTCATGAAGACCCCACCGCTTTACTCTGAAGCGGCAAATCGGATAGTCTTAGATGCCTCTAGACGAGAGTTTCTCCAGGTGATAAATACGAACGACTCTCCTTGTTCTTGTAATCTGAGCGGTCAGCACCTGGTCCAAAACAAGGGCTCTGGCATTAGAGAACATTCCAACACTATAGCTACACTCCACACACTGCCTCCCTTCTGAAATAAAGAAGGATCCTGCAAAGAAAATAAACAGAGGTGATGAAAGCCTACAAATAATTAAGAAAAGGAAGCTGGGAGTCAGCTTCCACATGCATGCTATCAGAGACATGGCGAGGAGCAGCTCCATTAACTTCGTCAGAGTAACCAAATGAAATATATACTCTGAGGGCTTAAGTCACAAGCAAAGTAGAAATTGCTCAAAGATAAATAATTTCTTGATAGAGCCGTTCATAAATAATGGCTTGTCTCTGCTGGACATTTCATGTCAAAATTGTCATCAGCATAGTTTTGAGTTTACCAATAAGACGTGGGATTGTGTTTTTATGATACAAAGATAAGTACTTAATAGCATCCCTTTGGAATTATTCTTTCCATTCTATTTTTGTCCAGAACACTCTGAGGAAACCCAGTAAACGTAATAAAACCGAGACAAAGTCATGGACGGTTTCAAGCTCTTGTGCACCTGCAATGCTAACAACGGCCCCTTTGCATTGACGGCTAGCCTTCCATGTGTGGGAGACATGGGTGATCACATCTCTGTGCTGGAAAGCTGACTGGGTTTCAGGAACCCCTCTGTTTGACCCCCACTGCCCTGGATACTAAATGTACTAAATGTGGATTTAGTGAAAGGCCAATCATCAATTTGCACGTGTGGTCATTTTTTCAAATATGAAAAAGAAAAAAATACGCGAAGATACACATTTCAATTGTCTCCATGATTCTAATTCATTTTTGACACCCAAGGCAGAGGTGTCTTTCATTTTAAAAGCAGATCTGACACATTCAAAAGGCCCAACAAGTCAAGACCAATGTGCCGAGATGTTCAAGTCCTCCCCACAACCAAGCCAATGCTTGTCCCCCACCGCGTGCAGTCTTCACCTGGCTGATCTCCTTGGTTCATGCTGCTCCTTCTGCCCGAGACCCTTTCTCAGGGCCCTGCTGTCTTTCCAAGACCCAGATGTGATGACCTGTCTCTGTGAGACCTCATCCAGCTCCAAAGACTGGAGTTATCTGCCTTCCCGGCCTTTTGCTTTCATTTGGCTTTTGGCACTTTTATGTTAAGGCTTGTATTTTACATACCTGCCAGCCTCCCCAACCAGGTACAAACTCCTCCAGGGCCAGCCCTTGTCTTATTCATCTTTGTAAGAGAGTGCCATGGGCACTGGGAACATTTTTCAGCACAGGGGAGGCAAGGTAAACGCTGGCTGGTATATTTTTTCCTCCCTGTTTAGATTCTGGTGATTCACAGTTTGAGAATTGGAGTGAGTCCTTTCATGTTTAAACCCTTTGCTCCCCTGAAGTTTTTGCTGGGATATCATACCGTATCCTGGGGCGAGCTTCCAAAATGTGTTTATGCTTCTTCTCTGTAAGAGTTTAGGTTCTGGAAGCTTGAGCCATATTGTGTCTTTCATTTCAGGTCCTACCCATCAGATTATATTTTCCACATTGGCTTTTCCCTCCCAGCCAAAACTAATTCAAAGTGTGTTCAGATTCAGTGCTGAGTTTGTAAGAAGGGCCCCCTTTGTGTGGTAGGCCCTGGACTGGCATCTGCCTGAGGATTCCAGATTTGTTACCGCTCAGGACTGGGCTTTTGGTTGGTGCCTAGAGAGGGTGGTTGCTCCTGCCAGCCAAGGACCCCGCTGGAAAACTTGCCAGGGGGAGTATTTGCTCTTCTTAAGATTTTTACAAATGGATTTTTATGTAGTTCAGTGTGGATCAGTAATTTTCCACAGTTAGAATTTCTCTGTCAGGTGGGCAGTTTCCTTTAGGTTTATAGAATGCCCTCAGATAAGATTTAGAAGCAAATAAATTATTGGCCCATTCAGGACATTTTGGTACCAGCCATAGAAGAAGAGAGGGGGCCCCAAGGTGCAGCGTAAGAATGGAGAGGGATAAGGAATCCATAAAGATAGATGAGACAGGGTTCCAAACACTAAGTTACCTACGCAACACCCAGGGGCCTATGGTTGCCATGCATATTAATAATCTGACTATACTATGAGGGACTGGGGTCCATTGACAACCCATCTGTTATTCTGTTGAGCTTAGGGTGATCTCTCTGGTGTAATTCCTAGAAAACAATACATCTCATAGGAAGATTCTGAATGTACTCACATGCCTACTACAGACATAATTATAGTTCGTGTTTATCAAGCTCTTTCTAGGCCAGGTGCTTTGTGCTTTACATTAGATATCTCGTTGCTTTTCACAACCCCAAGAGATAGGTGAAATTATCTCCACTTTACAAATAACCACAAGGAAGCTTCAGGATGTTACATATCTTATCTCTACTTGTATACCAATTTTTACAACTGATGGCTTTTCCAAGCTGGTCTTTTTGCTTTGTTTTTCTAGGGCTGGAAGAAATGAAGCTGTTCAATAGGTTTTATTTCTACCTTTCACCAAGGAAAAGAGCATATAAGAGGTGTGCTAGAGAAAAAAATGATCAAATTATCAGCTGGGAGGACTGGGACCCTTGGGCAGAGATACGGAGTGTGAGCAACAAATGTTTTTGATACAAAAGACCTGATATTTGAGGATGCAGTCGGTACAATTTAGGGTGGGCCCAAGGTCAATAGTAATTTGCTGGATGTCCCTGTCTACACTGACCCTTTGCTTCTGGCGATTAGCTCACTGGCCTAGAAATTCTTGACTCCAGCTTGATAAGTAATCTTTCTCCTGTGAATTTGGCACTGAGGGATATAAGATTGGAAGTCCTGGGTGCTCAGTCA
This sequence comes from Galago senegalensis, assembly GCA_963575145.1. Classification (NCBI taxonomy): domain Eukaryota; kingdom Metazoa; phylum Chordata; class Mammalia; order Primates; family Galagidae; genus Galago; species Galago senegalensis. Next base: position 9,466 of record CAUYTI010069606.1, on the reverse strand, counting down.
CCTCAGAGTACAAAACAAGGGTGGCTTTTAACTGCTCCTGAATCTTGTTTGTCTGTTTGTTTTTGAGACAGAGTCTCCCTTGGTCACCTGGGTCACCTAGAACTCTCCCTGGCAAGTTCTCCAGCCATAGCATCAGCTTGGCTCAAGGCAACCTCAAATTTCTGGGTTCAAGTGATCCTCCTGCCTCAACCTCCCGAAGTTTTTCTGTGACAGGTTTATTTCTCTGTTAGAACTTCATACAATCTGAACACAGATTGCTGGAATCTAGAGAGAATAGACACTCCCAGGAGTGCTGGGATTACAGGCATGAGCCATGGCACCCAGCCTGCTTCTGAGACTTATGAGAGGCACGGTCTCTCTGTCTATGGGGATCAAATCTTGTAGCAGGCCAGGAGTTAGCAGGCATTCCCTGCACCATTAGAACAAGGCACGTTCAGCTCTGCTGTTTTGACTCTTTTTCTGCCTTGAACCCCCATGCTTTCAGGAAAGACAGAAATCTATTCCACCTTTGTGGGTTGTAGCGTGGGCAGAGAGGCCCAGGAGGGTCTGCTACCCCTGCTCGTGGCACTATAAGACTCACCCAGTGGCTGCGGCTCTACTTTTCCTGTCTGCCTTTCTCTGAAAGGGTGGGTAGCTGAGGCAAGGCTGAGAGCAATAGACGGCTGCGAACAAAGGTTGCAGGGCAGGGCTGCTCTCCTCATTGCTCCGTGCTGGGGATGAAAGGAAGGAGAGGAAGGCCTGTAGACCGCAGAGGGACAGGGTGTGTACACAGGAGTGTGGCAGCGGCAGCGGCGGTGGGGAGCGTGTGCTGTAAGGATTGGAAAACTCATCTCAGCCTTGGAGAAATTGTGGGAACACCTCTGAATAAAGAATAGATGATGAGTAGAAGCACCTGGTAAAAATATCTGATAAGAATATCTGCTCATAAAAATCAGGTGTCTGACATGTAAATGCCCTGAAAAAATCTGCAAGTCTGGAAGATAGACCGGCTGAGTCTCTCACCTTTCAGTGCCGTCCCAAAGCTGGGGGTGGGGTGGAGGGAGAGGCAGGAGTCCGTTTGCAAAGGCTAAAAAAAGAGTGACTCGAATGGACTCCTGGTAAATTAGATACGACCATTTCACAGGAGAATATAAGAAAACTTGAGGAAAACGTTAACAGTACAGAACAGCTGTGGTAATGTAATCAAGGGCAATAAATAATATCGATTTTGAAATGATAAATTATGACAAGCCAAATAGGTAGATTTCGGTCAGCTTTAGGGGACGAACAATTGAGTCCAGCCAAGCAGATGTTAAATGTGCAGATTTTAGGAAAGCACTTAGGGCGAGCTCTCAAAACATTTTACTTGCAAAATTAGTTCAGATTGATTTGGATATGGACATGCTGGAAGTCCGGCATGGTGCCCGCAGACAGAGGGGGCGGCGGAGGAACGCGAGGCTTCTAGAGGGAAGGCTTTCTACATGTATCCTTATTTGATATCTAGAAGGAGCTGATTGGTTTTTCCTAAACAGTGAGGGCATGAAATAAAACAGAAACAAGAACATGCCAAGAAAAAGAAACAAGCACATTAGGTGGTGTTTTTTAAAAAAACAACGATCCAAATCGGGATATTTTCCATCTCGAAGAGACTCGTGCAAAGCAGTGAGGCAATCCTAATCGCCCGCTCACTCCTCGAGCACGTGTTCCCTGCCTCCTGCAGGCCCGGCGCCATTTCAGTGCTGGGCACAGGCCAAGTAAACACAACCTCTGCCCTGGGGTGCCACTCAAGGCTGACAAACCTCTGGGCGTGGCCTGGAGGGGCCAGGGAGGGTCTCCAGAGTAGGTGGGATCTGAGTTGGGTCTTAAGCTGTAATAGTAATCACTGATTGTATTTTGCGTCTAAGAACGCACTGTAATATATGGTTTCTCAGTTTGTCTTTGTCACAGCTCCATGGGGTAATATGGACAGTATTAATTTCTTTTGGTCTATTTCATATCAATTCTTTACCTGATTGGCCACATTCTATTTTTTTTTTTTTTATATCTGTGCGACTTTTTATGCTAATAGTTTTCTTACAGCTATGGTCTGAATGTGTGTGTCACCCCCCAATTCATATGTTGAAGGCTTCACCTCTAAGGTGATGAAATGGGAAGGAAGTGATGGGGGGACATGGTTAGTGTCCTGGTCAGAGAGGCCCTGGGAAGACTCTTCGCCCCTTCCACCAGGTGAGGTTAGTGTGAGAAGACAGCTGTCTACAAGGGAGTGGGCCTTCACCACCAGGCTCTGGAGCTGCCACGATCTTGGACTTTCTAGCCTCTAGAACTGTGAGAAATAAATTTCTGGTGTTTATAAACCATGAGATTTATGGTATTTGCTGGCTTGAAGTTCATGGCTTCACCTCTAGCCATCCCTACTCTGCCTGCTCTGTGCTCCAGCCACCCTGTCCTTTCTGCCCAGGTGACCCACCTTGTCCTCATTTGCCTGTGTGGCCCACTCCCTGCTTGACTGACATGTCTGTGCTTTGGCATTTCTGCTGCCCATCTGGCAGGCTTTGCCTGGCCTCCTTCTAGGGAGGCTGACTCAGTTGTCCCCTCTCGATCTGCTTCAGTAATCTGTTGGGTGTAGCACCCATCTTACAGCCTCTACTAGAGTAAAAACACTTGGGAGGACAAGACAACAATGATACATTGTTCACGCTCAGAGCTTGGGGCACAGCGGCTGTCCAGTTAATGTCTGTTGGATGAAAGATGACTGTGCAATGAATCTATTGCTCAGATGAAGACAGAGAGGTTAACTCACACATCTAAGAGGGACATGGTGAGTCTTCTCCTCTAGGGTTATTCCCAGTAAATCACATGTGTGGTTAGAGAGACCCTGTAGATACACACATACTAGAGTTGAACCTTGATAGCCTGAGATATTGTTCCACAGCTTTTTTACTTTTTTATTTTGCTAGAGAATGGTAGCACTCAATGACAGCAAGGAATAAAGGGCAAATGTGACTGCTCACGAGAGAAGTGGACTAGAAATTGGAAGCCCCCCGAAACCCTCTGTGTACCTCTCTTTTAACACGTAGCTCCTCTCAGTCCCTGTCCCCCTTTCCTCAATACATGTGGGTAGGTTAGATAATGTTTAAAGGTCTGTGTAACTCTGTTCCTCTATTACACTGAGTGTGTCCCAGTGTCCTCTAAGCTACATCCCCCTTAAAAAGCCCAGTGAGCAACCAAAGAAATGTGTAGGGAAGTATCATGGATCCTTGGACAACATGAACTGAAGGGCACACCTGGCTGGTCTCAGGCCCAGATGTTTTCCTTAATCCATGGCCTTCCATCAGCAGTGCGGATTCCCACTGCCACTTAATCCTTATCTAAATATACACCCACCTCATGGTGTGGAGGACTGAATAGTAGATGGAATTAGTTCAAAGCCTAGAAAGTGGTGCTGGTATTTTCCACATCCTGCCTATTCTGAGGGTCTGCACTGGATATGTCATCACTATACCTGTCCAGGAATTCCTGACGCACACCTTCTAGTGAGGTCTAGTTCAGGGGCGTGTTTCCTTCCACAGAGGATTCCCTACCTGCTCTGCCCCAGCTGCCACTGATTGGATTGGGGTGGCATTGGTTGTAAGCACAGCCAAACTATAGACTGTTGGGACTTCAGGCAAAAAACATTGGCACTCAGACTCTGGAACTGGGGAAAACTGAGGGAATGGGACAACTAACCCCTTTAATTCCAGAGGAGGAAACACTAGCTGAAAAGACACAAGAGAAGCAAAAACTTTGGGCCAGGGTATGTTGTGGTGACCTGAGGCCTGAAGAAGCAAGAAGCTGGAGTTGGTAAACATTCCAGGGTTGTGCTTCCACACAGGAGTTGGAGATGTACAACCTGGAGTAGCAAGTAGTTTGGTCGGAAAGAAGGGAACAGTGGACAAGCGGAGGCAGGCTGCAGCCCCTCTCTACCCCTCACCCGGGTCCCTGCGCTGCACCTGGACAGTTGTTTCTGGACCTGCATAGTCTTCTGGGCCGATTTCTCTGAGGCCTGACCTCAGTGCCTGTTCTTATTTCCCCGAGGTTTTCTCCAATGCGTGTCCTTACAACGGTCACTCTTTCTGGGTTTCTTGTGGGAACTGAAAGGGCCTAACACAGACACTGTAGGGCAGGGCTCCTTATTTTGTGACTCTCTGGCTCTGGCCATCAGTAGGGCATTCAGGTGTCCAAGTATCTGGGTCACTCTTTGTCCATATTCATGTAACATTTTTATTTACATTGCACAACATCTTAGTCAACAGTCAGATCTCCACACATTAATACTTAAAGGAATATTTAAATTGGAGTTCCATAACGTGCAGCTTATGAGTCCCAAGGAAACCCTGGATAGTCTTTAGGGGTGTCTAGAAACACCATGAAACTGTGTAAAGAATGCATGTCCTTACAGCGATCATCCTTCCCGGGTTTGAAAAGTGAGTGTGTGTGTGGGTGTGTGCATGAACGTGTGTGTGCAGGGGGTAGGATGCATTCCCCTAAGGAGAGGCTCTCTAACCCCAACCAGACTCTTGGAGTGATCTGTAACCTTCTCGCCTTCTGTTAAAGATCAGTAGTGTTTGAGGTGACAGCTCAGACTCTATAGTTGGAAGAGCTGTAACTGATACCCCAGCTGAGAAACCCCATATTTATTGCACCCCTCTACTTTTTATGTTATTTATGTATTAAATGGGTCTAACACTAATAGTAATTACACTTAGGAGTGGGGTTTTATAGCTATATGGACCTTTCTTTACAAAGCATTCATTACAAACTTTTACAAAGAGTTGGCCAACTTGTAGAGAATATTTTGTCAATTTCGTGGGGCCACAAACCTACTGGGGTGGGGGCGCCCAGTGGCCTGGCTCAGGGGGGACCTCAGCTGGGAGTGTTATAAGGATGAAATGAGGCAACCACAGCGCCTGGCATATAGCAAGTACTTGGCAATGGTAGCTGTCACATTTTTATTATATTTGATAAATATAAACCATACCAATTCTTCATTGTCATATGTTTTCAAATTTAGGATATTTATAGTTTATTATGGAGGGTATTTTTTTATTTTTGATCAGAGAATTATGAGACTAGAAGGACCAATAGTCAAACATCATTTTTCAGAAATGGGTGTTTTATTGTCTGGTGAGGCATATCAGAAAAATACCATGAAACGGATACTCATATTTTATAAAATGTATGAATAATACTGATGAGCTAAATGGATCTGTTATTTTGTCCAATAAGCATAATTTTATATACTATCATAATCATTAATAAAAATTAGATGAATTTAAAAGTCAATTGCTTGTAGGTAGTGAGATAGTAAAAGGACCAGGGTTTTCATTATTACCATTTAATATATGTGCACTAGCACCAACTGTTTCACGCAGAGAACAGATGAGATGCCAAATGCACTGACTAGAGTTTATATAGATGTTTCAATACAGCTGCTCTTACTTTATGTTTTTTGATGCTTAGTAAAAATCCACCGTAAGGCACATTTCTGGCATTGCCAATCACTTTCATAGGAACACGTGTGGTGCATTGCAGGGCAAGCCCCTGACTAGCTATTTTAGAATAACAGCAGATACAGTCAAATAAACCTTGAACTCATAGGAAGGATGTTATTTTGACACTCTGCATCCAAGTGGGTGAGAGGTGACACCCTTTTCTCAACTTACTTTAAACAAATATCCCACAATGGAATCAGCCTTCCCAGGGGCCCTCCTGGCCTCTTAGCAGTAATGAGAAGGCCTGTGGGCAATCATCTGTGGCCATCGAGCTGGTTCTAACAGGTCAGTCCTGATGAGGCCTCCACGGCAGAGAAAATAAATCCTCTACATTCCTGATGGGAGGCCTGTGACTTTTAATTTGACAGGTGGTTAGTCAGGTGTATGTGAATAATCATTACACAGGAAATAGCACCAGCAAAACAAAACCCAACCCAACTCACAAATGTAAAAAATGTCGTGTTTCCGAAATAATGATGTCCAGCCTGCCTTGTGGAAAGGGGAGGAAGCACAGGAGGGTCTTTACCAATGAAGCACAGTGTTCTTATTACACCGAGTGGAAGACATAAAAGTAAAGAATTTTCTGGCCCTTGTTCAATCACTCAACCTCTGTTGACTGGGTTCACGATCCACAATTGCTCTGGGCCATGAAGCTATTTGGCTGGACTCCATGTCTGTGTATAGGGACAAAAGTCTTGCTATTTGCGATTGTGCAGTGCAGGTAGCAGGAACCATGAAAAAGATGATGGTAGGAATGGTGATGATGATTATGAGGACATTTTTAGTTGGGTGTGCTCTAGCTTTTGATGGATGTTTATGCATAATTTTTAATCTAAGGATCTCGGGTGGATTCTAGGTGCTTCCAGGGGCCTTCTTACCTCAAAGAAAATATTCCTGTGTCAGTTGCTTCCCCCTGCCTGCCCTTGGCCATGCCTAGGCTTAGAGCCAGGGGTCAGCATTTTGCTTGGGTGAGGCTGTTGCATAGCAACTTTCTGTTCAAATACGCTGAGAACTGACTCTGACTCCATCCCCTCTCAAGACAGTCTCCATGTAGGACACTGTGTTAGCACGGTGCTTATTCTGTGAATGGCCAGCCTCTGCCTGTTAATGGACATGGAAATGGCTTCTTCAAACACAGAGAAGTTGCTCCTTTTCTCCTCATTTTATCTTTCTTTTTCTTTTTCGGAGGAGGACACCAAAGATTAAGGAATTTGGAAAATGTCTTAATCCATTGCAGGTGGTTGCTTTTTATTCAATAAAAGATATGATGATTAGTATAATTTCAACTAGTTCTCAGTTCTAATCCTTGGTTTCTATCCCATTTCTAGAAGAATCTCCTATTTGGTTGACTCCTCCCTCCTTAAATTTAGAAATGAGAATAAGGCTCTTAAGCAAGTCTTCTGGAAATTTCAGGACCTTGGGATTGGGTGCCAAGTTTAGGATTAAAGTGAATTGAGAACGATCATAGCTTTTGTCTCTACAAACTAATTCCAGGGAGAGCAGTGGAGAGCTCTTTTGTACAGCTCTGTACTGTTCCAATTTAGCTAAACTAGAGCTCTGTCTCTCCGAATCCCTTTTGCTATATGACTCCAGGTTACCTTTGGGAGTGAGAGAGGTTTGAACAAGATCTGAAGGTTAAAGTGAAGCAGCAGTCACATTTGGCCCACTGAGGGTGGGTGTACAGCTCTGGGCACAATGACAGCTCCCTCATGTTGGTGCTGATCTGCTGGCTCACATGTGGACCACCCAGCTGATAGTCCCTCAAGCAACCTCCTGATCCTCCTTCGGCTTCTCTGAGTCCTGAGCCTGATGTGTACACAATGTGCCAATAAAGCTTGTTGGCTTTACTATGCAGATCCCCTCAGCACTGAGGCTGAAGGTGCTGAGACACAGACCTGAGTTCCAGTTTGTCCTCGTGTGTTCCAGGCTATTCTTTCAGGTTCTAGCTTGTCCTTGCTCTTCTGCATTCATGTCCAGCTTTCCTTCCTGATTGCTGGCCCAGCCCCACAGCCACTTCATGCTCTGAACCAACGAGTTACAGGAGCCACAGCCTTATGTAGACTTTTCCGTTTGCTCTCATACCTGCATAGTAAATCCCTATTTACATCACCCTTGGTGGTTCTGCTTCTCTCACTGAACCTTGATTGATATACCTCTTCTTATCCTAAATGATTATCAGCCTCCCTTTTAAAACAGTTGCCCTGGAGTTAGATGTTCTTTATACTCTCTTGGGGACCACCAACCCTAGTGGGGACAGGTGAGAAGGTTCTATTATGTATTTTATCTGATATGTTAGCTGAAATTGTAACTTGAACTTATTTTATGTAACTCAGGTATACTAACCACAGGAGTAGAGTTACTCAGGTTTACAGGGTAGAAGTAGACCAAGAGATACACTCCCCATCAGAGCCCAACTGGGGAGGATATGCATATTGGCACAGGTGCAGATATTAAAGGATTGATTAAACACCTGAGGGCATGAGCAAGGTGAGGAAAAGATGAGGGGAGGGTGGAGTGGACAAAGGTAAACACAATTTATATGTACAATAAGTATTTGTTGAATGCATGAGAGGTATTTTGACATTTTTAATAAAAAGTAAATACAACAATATCAAACAGGAATATACATTTTTTTAAATCTCCCACTTTCATAATACCCTAATACACCTATTTTCATTTTCAACTTTTATTCTTCAAATTCATATACCTTTGTTATATTGTTGGAATCACAATACAACACCTTTTTGTATTATCTTTGTTTTCCCCATTTTTCCAAATGTGTATGTGTGTATATATGTTTTTTTCATTGACCTGAGTCTCAAAGAAGAGTATGATGACCCTTTAAGGAGATTTTAAACCTCTTTTCAAATATGTGTTGTATGTCCTACTTCGACTCCTGCTCAGAATGTTTGGTTCCAAGAGGAATCTGAGCTGCTTTGGAAATCAGTCTGATGAGCAATTGCTAAAGCAGTGTGTAGCCAAGGTGGGTTGTAGAAAGTAAGAGCTGTTGCTAAGGGAACCACCAGAGAAAGGTGGGTATAAACTTTGCTATCGTATTTAAATTTTCTTGCCACAGTCCTTGTTTATTGGGCTTGAAAATTTAAACAGCTCCAGTTACAGCAGAAATGTCCTCAGGATGATGGACGTGGTCTGGCAGAGAGCATTGTCACAGGAGACAGCACAGGCCACTCAAAGGAGGGGAAGGTAACCAGTCATGCCTGCTGACCAAGAAGAGCACTCTCCATACCCAGGGACCCGTGAAGTTGAATAAGAATCGGTTCACTTTGGGGAAAGGTCATCTTTCTGTGGGGGCCAAGGTCCTTGTCTATGTGAGTGCAAATGTTTTGTCAAGGCTGATTAGATGCAACATACACACATGCACACACACACACACACACACACACAGAGTACAACCTCTGTAAGTTGACCACCCCAGGGACTATAACAAACTGGCTAACATAAGAAACTGGGCCTCCTGTACCAAGATATACATATGTATGATCTATGTAAATTAGGTCAGCTTAAGGGCGTGGCCAATGTAAGGATGTGGTAAACTGTGATGGGTTTACTGTATATGCATCTGCACACAGACATATACATAACGCATAAGAACACAACTAAACACAACCCTATATTGAACTCCAGGAATTCAGTGGAGCTGCTTTGGTTGAGATTTGGATGAAGTGATAGAATTTCTTGGTCTTGGCAGTCTCCTCAGCCTCACTCTGAGCTCTACTTCTCTCCTACTGCAGTCCCCGAGGCACACATGACGTTCTGAGAAACTGTTTAGAACCACTTTTGTTCACACTTAGGTCTTTTTTTTTTTGAGACAGAGCCTCAAGCTGTCCCCCTGGGTAGAGTGCTGTGGCATCACAGCTCACAGCAACCTCCAACTCCTGGGCTCAAGCGAGTCTCCTGCCTCCGCCTCCCAAGTAGCTGGGACCACAGGCGCCCGC
>CAUYTI010069603.1:0-31224 GCA_963575145.1 Galago senegalensis | reverse complement strand
GCCTCAAGAGAATTGGAAATGGTGCACCTGGTATTTCAAATACAGGTGAAATTGAAATTGAAGTGGAGATAAGTAGCATGAGAGAAAAGTTTCTTATAAGTATAACAAAGTTAGTAGAAAGCAAAAATTACAACAGCAAGGCGTTTTCCAAAGAAAAGTACTTTCAAACAATAAGGAAGTCAAAGAAGCTAAAGAAAACAGAAAAAAAGTCACCACGTGATTATCACTGTGCTGCAAAGTATGATGTAATCTCAGTACAAGGCACAGATAAATTGATTGAGGCTATTCATAGAGAACAAGATCGAATATGGTATTATGTACATAAAGAAGGGTTGTTTGATATTCTTCATGATACACATCTAAGTATTGGGCATGGTGGGCGGACACGCATGCTCAAGGAGCTGCAAGGAAAATATGGGAATGTCACCAAAGAAGTCATTGTCTTGTATCTGACTTTGTAAACAGTGTCACCAGAAGAATCCAGTACCCAAGAGAAGCCTTGTACCTAACCCCGTGACTTTTAAGGACATGGACTCCAGATGCCAAATTGAAATACTTGACATGCAGTCAAACTTGATGGCGAGTTCAAGTTTATTCTATATTATCAGGACCACTTGACCAAGTTTATCATTTTATGAGCCTTAAAAACCAGACAGACCCCCCCCCAAAAAAAAACAATACTAAGAATTCCTAGAATACTAAGGAAGTAAGTGTAGATGGGGCAAATACAAGGATTGGAAGATTCAAGAAACATATATTCTTAACAATGGTGGATCGCAGAAATCATTTAAGACTTATCTCTATAAAAAAATACTATGAAACCACCAAAAATGAAGTAGAAAAATAGTTAACAATAATTAAAATATACATGATCTACTGGAAAGTAAAAAATTAAAGGTGACAAAACCTACTATGTGGGTAAATATAATTTTAATTTTTTAAAAAGAAAATGTAAGTATAAATGTCATGGAGACTAAAAGATTGGCACTATTTACACCAAAACATTGTCATTATCATTTCTGGATGGAATTATAGGTGATATTTTCCTTGAATTTTTTTGGCTTGTTTATATTTAAATATTTTTCAAAAAGAATATTTACTGATCATTGTAATAAGGGAAAAGTGATAAAATAATTTTCGAATACATTAAATGAAACATAAATACAGCACATTTCTAATTTTATAGAAAGGCATGTATATGTGAAGACATATATATATATATACACATGCACATACACATCCCTGTATAATTGCAAAGAGAAAATGCTGGCTAAAAAATGTTCTATTTTCAGAAGGGTATCACTGAGGTGTAGGATTATTTATAGTTTTGCTGTATTTCCCAGTATTTCTTCAATGAACATGAATGCCCTTTCTGATCAGGGTATAATATGCTAAAAATGAGAAAATAAATATAAGAAAAAAAATTAAATCAAAGTAACCAGTCTACTAAAAAGCTTTACATGCACAGCCAAGGGAAGTGGCTGGTTTAAAGCATAGGTTCTCAGATTATCCTCACTTCAAACTTTAGACAAACAGGACAGTAATGTTTCTCTCCATATATATATCTGTCATTCTTATTCTCTCTCTCTCTCTCTCTCTCTCTTTCTCTCCCTCTCTCTCCTATACAGCCATATCATGAGCTTATTTGGATAAATGCTAGTAGAATTGTCAACTCCTTGTTAAGAGACAATTCATTTCACCTTAGACAGCTAAACAAAAATATTTACTAGCCTTCCCAAGATTTTTCCACATTCAGTCATTCTGATGAATAGAATGAGTGAGTGGTGCCTTGTATGAGTATGGGGGATGATCAGGAGGAAAATGGGCTGCTTCAGACATTCACATAGAAGAATTTAGAGAATTCAAGTTTAAGGTATCCAGAAAAATCTTACCAGGGTTTTAATACAAATTCCCTATAAATTTGATTTCTTTCTTTATTCTGTTTCCTTCACCAGATTTTCAAAAAATAAATTTCATTGTGTATATTTAAGGTATACAAAGTGATATAAAAATAACTTGGAAAAGCCATATACATGGATAAAGTGGTATAAGTGAAAAAAGTTATAAGATACATATACATATGTATAATAAAATAGGTATTATAGTGCAACAAATTAACAGTTACCCACTTCCCTCCCAAGAACAGCTATAACTTAGCAAATGTCTTGAATACTATACACTATCATCAACTATATTCCTTTTGTTGTACATTAGCTCTTTGAACTTGCTTGTCTTATATATCTGCTACTTTGTACACTTTGACTTCCATTTCTTCATGTCTTCCTCTCTACCCTGATCCTGGTAACAGCTATTTTATTCTTTATGTCTGTATATTTGACTTCTTCCCCCACCATTTGACACAACATAGATGAACCCGAAGGACACAAGTGGAATAAGAAGGACACAGAAAAATACTGCACCATGTCAATTTTATGTGGAATATTAATAAAAATAGATATTGATTTACCTTCGCAAAAATAATGGAGACAGTAAACCACCTATTCATTATTCAGATATTTCAAATCACAGAGACAGTAAACCACCTATTCATTATTCAGATATTTCAAATCACAGAAATTTCACACAGTCACTATGTACCTGACATCTAAATTAAATGAAGGAAAGAAACATTTTCATCAGTTTTAGTTGCAGAGCTGGTATTAGCACTCAGAAGAGAGGTTTTGTTGTTCATACACCCATTCTCTACAGGCCTTATATTTCTGTTCCCATTTGCTCATAACTTTGTACACGATTCTGCTTTACTGGAAACTTATTTATGCGTGGTTTTATTAATTGGAAAGATTTAAATAAAATCTATTTTTAACAATTCTTAAATAGAAGGTTGCAAAGTGGTAAGAATTGAATAAAGAATGGTTTCTTTTGCTTATAGATAGCTGTAACACTAGTGAAAGCTTGAAAGGAAAATATTGTCATGTGTCTGGTAATTCCTCAAGAAAAGTAACTCTGCTAATAGGAAAAATAAATAAGCAAAATTATTCATCAGGGAACACTCTAAAGGACACTCTATGTGGTGGCTATATGCTTACACTAAGTAACTGTATTTAGAATTATCTTTTATGTACACATCCACACAATATAGCTGAAAAAATAAGCTTTGTTTAAAATTTAATGTTATAAATGTTTATGGTTCTCATACTTTAAACAATTCACTTCTAAGGAGTATAAATCTCTACAAGTGCTCAACTATAAAGATATTTTGTTTTATTTTTATTGTTGGAGATTCATTGAAGGTACAAAGAACCAGGTTACACTGATTGCATTTATTAGGTAAAGTCCCTCTTATAATTATGTCCAGTCCCCAAAAGGTATATCACACACTGTGACCCCCACCCTTCTTTCTCCTTCCTCTCTCTGCTCTCTCCTTCCCCCATTGAACCATAGTCTCCATAAAGATGGAGATTTTAAATCTTTTGTGTTAACCTGGATGGAATTGGAACACATTCTTCTTATAAAGTGTCACAAGAATGTAGAAGCAAGAATCCTATGTATTTAAATCTGATATGAAGACAATAACCTAGTATATCTTATTTTTTGACATTAATTATAGACATAGAACTTTAAATTAAGGAGTTTAGTCATGCAACTACTACTTTAGTTTGAAGTTGTAGGAACGGTGAACCCAAGGACATTTTTTACTCCCACACCTCTTTGAAACAAATTAATAGAACTGAAACTGCTAAAAGATAAGCAGCACTTTTTGTTGGCTTTGCCTTAACCTACCATTTATTGCATTTTAACCATAATCCTTATTTTTGTTTGTATAGTTTTTTTGGAAAAATTTTATGCTTTTTTATTTTAACATCAAATAAATTGTAAGCCCTGATTTAACAACTTTTTCTTTTACCATTTGTAGACATTTAGAAGCGTCTAATCTTATGTAATCAACAGCCATATTAAAATATATTTAAAAGACTTCAAATTTCAGTTGTTGGGTTTCAGAAATACTGTAGTATGGGTAGTATGATTATTCTATTTCCACATTTCCAAGATGCAGTTAATGGAAATTTCAAAGTAGAAATACATTTACTACATTTTTACAAACTGGAAGATAGTATGGTTTAGTATATTATAAAGGCATGGTATTCATTTAGGTTAGATGATATAATTCACTTAATTATAAAAGGATCATATAGTAAAAATTATCGTATTAGTATTCTCCACTAACAAAATGAGGAAGAGAATAGTACAGAAGTAGTAGGAAACCATGCCACAAAGGGCTCTTTCAGTGTTTGAAAATGCTTTCATGCCTTTCTCTTGCAATTTCTGATGAAAATGAAAAAGTTCACCATGCAACTGTGAAAAATGAGCCATTGAGACAAATTCCAGGTAATTGTGCTTCTCATCAAATGTTTTTAGAATCACACATTAAATTCTCTCTCCTCTCTTTCTCATTAGGTCTTTATTACTATGCCAGCTATCTAGAGAACATGCTATTAAATGACAAAAGAATACCAGTGTAGGAGCAGTAAAATTAATTTCACTGTTTTTGCCTTAACTACTTATTTTATAACATTATCCATTAGATGGAGAAGTGAAAATTGGGTAATGAAATTTCACTTAGGACTGTCCATACGTTCCTTTATCAGAAGATTGCCTCATAGCTCTCCTACCCAACCACAGACACACAAATTCCAATTTCTACCCTCTCCCTCACATAGTAGGGAGTCCTATGCCAGTCATCAGGCTCTAAGTAGCTAGTCATGAATCACTAGGAATAAGGAAGTATCCTCAGGAACAAACAATTCAGGAAAGACTAACGGAAAACAAAATGTTTTAATAGACCAACTGTATAAAAAAATCCAAGGGTCTTGAAAATGGTGTGATGCTTCTTTTTATGTAATAGTTTAAAAATCTGCTTCACAAATTTCCTGTACACTACATTCTCTATTATCAAAAATATAATTTAAAAACATTGGAGTAGGGGAGGAGAAAGAAAGAGAATATTCACATTGATAACTTTCCAAACACCTGGTCTTAAGACACATGGCCCTCTCAATGCTAACAGCTTTTCTTTCCCTTCCATTATTAAATTTACTGCAATCTCATTTTCTTCCAATTCCCCATGCAATTAATTTTTTTTACAAAAATTTTCTTGAATATGCATTCAATGGCTTCAAAATATCTCATTGTTTTCTTTCCTTTCTTTCTTTCTTTATATTTTTTTAACATTTTTTTTCTTTCTATTGTTGGGGATTCATTGAAAGTACAAAGAACCAGGTTAGATTGATCACATTTGAGAAATAAAGAACCTCTTATAATTGTGTCCCACCCCCAAAAGTTGTACCAGACCCCATGAACCCCCACTACCTCCCTCCTTCCCTATCTATGCTCTCCTTATCCCCCACCCCCCATCCTGTACTAGGTACTAATTGTCTTCATATCAAAATTGAGTACATAATATTCTTGCTTCTCCATTCTTTTTTTTTTTTTTTTGAGATAGAGTCTCACTATGTCACCTTCCGTAGAATGTAGTGGTGTCACGGCTCACAGCAACCTCAAACTCTTTGGAGCTTAATCAATTCTCCTGCCTCAGCCTCCCAAGTAGCTGGGACTACAGGTGCTTGCCACAGTATCTGGCTATTTTTTGGGTATAGTTGTCATTGCTGTTTGTCCTGCCTGGGCTGGGCTCGAACCCGCCACCTCTGGTCTATGTGGCTGGCACCCTAGCGGATTGAGCTACAAGCGCCGAGCCTGCTTCTCCATTTTTGTGAAGCTTTACTAAGAAGAATGTGTTCTATTTCCACCCAGGTTAATACAAAAGATGCAAAATCTCCATCTTTTTAGTGGCTGAATAGTATTCCATGGTATACATATACTACAGCTTGATAATCCATTCCTGGGTTGGTGGGCATTTAGGCTGTTTCCACATTTTGGCAATTGTAAATTGAGCTACAATAAACAGCCTGGTGCAAGTGTCCTTATGGTAAAAGGATTTTTTTTCTTCTGGGTAGATGCCTAGTAATGGGATTGTAGGATCAAATGGGACCAGCATTGCCTCCCTGGGATGAATCCTACTTTTTAAATGATAAGCTGTAATCTTACGGCTAAGATTTTATTGAGAATTTTTGTATCTATATTCATTAGTGAAATTTATCTGTAGTTGTACTTTTCAGTTGAATCTTTTCCTGGTTTTGGTATCAGGTTGATGTTTGCTTCATAGGACATGTTGGGGAAGATTCCTTCCTCTTCAATTTTTTGGAATAATTTCTGCAGTATGGGTATAAACTGTTCTTTTAAGCTTTGATAGAATTCTGGTGTGAAGCCATCTGGACACAGTCATTTTATTGTTGGGAGATTTTTTACTGCTTCTTTGTTCTCAGTGCTTGAAACTGGTCTGTTCAGAAGATCTATTTTTCTTGATTAAGTCTAGAGAGAGGGTGCAAGTATTGTTCCATTTCCTTCCTTTTTTTCTTAAGAGAAAGAGTCTTGCTGTGTTGCCCAACCCAATGAAGTGGCTATTCACAGGTTTAACCACTGTGCACTGCAGCCTCAACTCCTGGCCTCAAGGGATCCTGCTGCCTAAGCATCATGAATAGCTTGGACTACAGGCACTTGCCATGGTGATTGGCTATTATCTCAGTTATAGTAATAGCATACTATGTGCCTTCTCTGGTTTCTGAATGTTCTTTCTTTTCTTTCTGCAGTTTTGGCAGCAGCTGGGCTTGAACCTGCCACCCCCCTGGGTATATGGGGCTTGTGTCCTACTCCTTGAGCCACAGGTGCTGCCCTCTGAATGTTCTTTCAATGGTTCTTTTAATTTTTTTTTATTGTTTAGGATTCATTGAGGGTATGAAGAATTAGGTCACACTGATTGCATTTGTTAGGTAAAATCTCTCTTATAATTGTGTCCTCCCCCTAAAAGATGTGCCATACACAGTGATCTCCCATCCCCTCTCCCTGTTCCCTGACATCCTACCCCCCACCTTATATTTAATCATCTACTACTTTTGTATTAGAATTGAGTACACTGGATTCTTGCTTCTCCATTCTTGTGATGCTTTACTAAGAAGAATGTGTTCTAACTCAATCCAAGTTAATACAAAAGATGTAAAATCTCCCTCTTTTTAAATGGCTGAATGGTATTCTATGGTATACATATACCACAGTTTGTTAATCCATTCCTGGACTGGTGGGCATTTAGGTTGTCTCCACATTTTGGCAATTGTAAATTGAGCTGTGATAAACAGTCTAGTGCAAATTTCCTTATGGTAAAATGATTTTTTTTTTCTTCTGGATAGATGCTTAGTAATGAAATTGCAGGATGAAATGGGAGGTCTAATTTGAGTTTTTTGAGGACTCTGCATACTTCCTTCCAAGAAGGCTGTATTATTTTTCAGGCCTACCAGCAGTGTAAAAGTTTTCCCTTCTCTCTACATCCATGCCAGCATCTGCTGCTTTGAGACTTTGTGATGTGAGCTATTCTCACTGGGGTTAGGTGATATCTAAGGTTGATTTTGATTTGTATTTCTTTGATGATCAGGGATGATAAATATCTTTTCAAATGTTTGTTAATGATTTGTCTGTCTTAATCTGATTATATTCATATCTCTTGCTCAGTGATAGATGCAATTGTTTACTCTTTTTGTTGATTAATTTGAGTTCTCTGTAGATTCTAGTTATGAAGCATTTGTCAGACTTATACCCCCAAAATATATTTTCCTATTTTAGAGGTTGTCTTTCTGCTTTATTTGTGTCTTTAGCTGTGCGAATGCTTATCAGATTAACTAAGTCTCACTTGTTAATTTTTGTTGTTTCATTGGCCTCCGAAGTCTTTGTCATAAAATCTTTCCCCGGTCCAATATCCTCAAGAATTGTCCCCATGCTTTCTTCAAAGATTTTTATCATTTCATGTCTTAGATTTAAGTCTTTTATCCATCTTGCATCAAATTTTGTAACTAGCAAAAAATGTGGGTCGTTTCAGTCTTTTACATGTGGTTAGTCAGTTCTTCCAGTAACATTTGGTGAATAGGGATTCTTTTACCCAGTGTATGCATTTGTTTGGTTTATCAAATATTAGATAGAAATTAGAAATTTGTTCCATCTCTTTGTTTTCTGTTCTGTTCCATATGTCATGTCTATGTCTGTATTGTTTTGTGCCAATACCATTCTGTTTTTATTACTGTGGACTTGTAATATAGCCTGAAGTCTTGTGGGGTTATGCCTCCAACTTTGTAGCTGTACAAGTTTTTTCCTGGTTCCATACAAAACAAAGTATTATATTTTACAGTTCTTCAAAATATGTGTTGTTTTTTTATTTTTCTCAAGGAAGGTGATTGCATTAAATCTGTGGATTACCTTGGGTAGAACAGACATTTTGACATTTTTGATTCTTCCCAGACAAGAGCCAGCTATGTTCTTCCATTTGTTAGTGCCTTCTGCAATTTTTCTTTTCTTTTCTTTTTCTTTTTCTTTTTTTATTAAATAATAGCTGTGTACATTAATGCAATCATGGGGTACAGTGGGGTGTTTTCATACACAATTTGAAATATTTTCATCAAACTGATTAACATAACCTTCATGTCATTGTCTTAGTTATTGTATTAAGAAATTTATATTCTCATATTTCTCTTTGAAAAATTCCTTCACTTGTTTGTTGGGTGTATTTCTAAGTATTTCATTTTCTTTGAAGATACTTAGAAAGAAATTGTATCCTTGATGTGTTTCTCAACTGGCTGTTATTGGTGTATATAAAGGCTACTGATTTGTGGACATTGATTTTATGCCCTGAGATGTTACGTATTTCCTGATCAATTCCAGAAGTTTTGTGGTTGAGTCTCTGGGTTTTTCTAAATATAAGATCAGCAAAGAGCATGAGTTTGACCTCCTCTGCCCACATGTGGATGCACTTGGTTAGAACTTCTAGCACTATGTTGAATTATTGTGGCAACCATCTCTGTCTGGTTCCAGTTCTAAGTGGAAAGGCTTTCAGTGGTATATTGTCTACACTGTTGTAATGCTCAAGGAAGTTAATGATTTCCTTTTATAGCTCTTCCTTGGCCAAATTGTCATTCGGCATAAGATTGTTTAGTTTCCATGCCTTTGTATGGGGATGAATTTTTTTTATGTTCAAAAAAATATTAATCATAAGAAATTAACATAGACAATTTACACTGGATAATGACAGATATGGCAGAAAATTAAGTTTTTCTGGTTCTTTTAAAAATATTTATCATTATTCTTTTTTTAAGTTCAATACACAAATATCCATTGTATACCATTAACAATTAAATAATTAAAGTTAACATGAGAATACAAAATATGAAATAAATAGAAATAATTTTTCAGAAATATATAGTATCTCTACATGGAAAAATTCTGGTTATTATTGAAAATATAAAAGACACATGTCTGTATGTATTACAAAATTATTACCAATGATTTTTTTTATTTATTCAGGTATTCCTTCTCTTATAACTTGAGTTATTGCCTTTCTAGGGATATCAGCATACCACATAGCAAATTCAGTTTGCTCTGGGGGTTCTGAAGGATAGTAGCAAACATCTGGCCCACTGCGGGTCACACATTTTTAATATTGGGTGTTATTGTATATGCAAGTACCTTCAGGCTTTCCTGTATATTCATAATAAGAGTAAGCCAATAACAAAATTTTGACAGTTTGTCTAGTTTGGGTTACATTTTGGATATATTTCTCACAACCTTCATCATGTCTTATACCTTAGATTAAAGAAGGAAGATGAAAAAGTCTAAAGCAAATAATCAGTAATCAGTCCCATGCCGCTTCTGCTCATCCTCAAGTTTCTGCCATGAGTAGACCACTCAGCTCCTGGTATGTGACTGGGGTAGGGCTGTTGTCTGTTTTTTCAAGGTAAGGGGGTTGGGATGCTTTGGGTGTCATTGGACCATCTACTCCCCATTGCTGGCTGGTTTCACACATGAGTGATGTATCCAGGCAGGGATGCCATTCACCTTCACTGTTGTTGGTGTGGACAGGATCACCAAATAGGGGCCTTTTCATCATGGTTTCAGTGGACTCAGGCTCCAATCTTTAATCTACACGTGGTCACCTGGAGAGTGGTGATGGACTAGGGATGATAAACTAACAGGATATCTATCATTCACCTATTCTGAAAACTTTTTTTCATTATTTTCCCCAGCGAAATTAGTTGGTTAGTAAGTAAGTAAATTTTGTTTCTTTCAGTACTCTCAGGGTCCCTAGTAAATTTCTTAAAATGGGAGGGGTCTTGTGATATAGTATTTTATAGGGTGAGCAACCTATTCTATTTTTTTTTATGTTTTTGAACGAGGTTACATTGATTGTATTTCTCAGGTAAAAGCCTTCTTATATTGGTGTCCCACCCCCAAAAAGTGTGTCACACACCATGAACCCCCAGCCCCCTCCCTCCTTTCCTCTGTCTACTCTCACTTTTTCCCACCCTCCACCATGTGTTAGGTCATTATTGTCCTCATTTTAGAATTGAGTACATAGGATTCTTGTTTCTTCATTCTTGTAATGCTTTACTAAGAATAATGTGTTCCACTTCCATCCAGGTTAACACAAAAGGTGTGAAGTTTCCATCTTTTTTAGTGGCTGTATAATATTCCATGGTATATATATATATATATATATATATATATATATACCACAGCTTATTAATCCATTCCTGGGTTGGTGGGCATTCAGGCTGTTTTCACAATTTGGTGATTGTGAATTGAGCTGCAACAAACAGTGTAGTGCAGGTGTCCTTATGGTAAAATGATTTTTTTCTTCTCAGTAGATGCCTAGTAATGGGATTGTAGGATCAAATGGGAAGTCTAGTTTGAATTCTTTGAGGGTTCTCCATACTTTCAGCATTTGCAGTTTTGAGATTTTGTGATGTGAGCCAGTATAGCTGGGGTTAAATGATATCTGAGGGTGCTTTTAATTTGTATTTCTCTAATAATTAGGGATAATGATCATTTTTCTCATATTTGTTAGCCATTCATCTGTCTTCTTTAGAGAAGGTTCTGTTCATCTCTCTTGCCCATTGATATATGAGATTGTTGGCTTTTTTCATGTGGATTAACTTGAGTTCTTGGTAGATCCTGGTTATCAAGCTTTTGTCTGATTCAAAGTATGAAAGGGATGAAAATTTCTATTGGA
Source organism: Galago senegalensis (assembly GCA_963575145.1). Lineage (NCBI taxonomy): Eukaryota > Metazoa > Chordata > Mammalia > Primates > Galagidae > Galago > Galago senegalensis. The sequence continues at coordinate 20,102 of CAUYTI010069603.1, read as the reverse complement.
GTTGCATTCTAACTTTACTGCCCTGTAATGTGAGAAGATATAAGCATAATTTTAATTCTTTCCATTTTGTTGAGGTTTGATTTTTGTCCAAGGATATGATATATTTTGCAGAATGTTCCATGACCTGAAGAGAAGAACATATATTCTTTAGCTTTGGGATGGAGTGTTCTGTGTATGTGTATTAGCCATAGTTGTTTTAGGGTCACATTTAAGTCTTTTGTATCTTTGTTTAGTTTCTGTTGCAGTGGTTTTCAACCTGTGGGTCGCAACCCACAGGAACTGTATTAAAGGGTTGAAGCTTTAGGAAGGTTGAGAACCACTGGTTTAGAGGATCTATCCATCTCTGTAAGAGGAGTGTTAAAGTCCCCTGCTATTATGGTGCTATAGGATATCATATTGCTCAGACTAATTAAACTCTGTTTCATAAATGGGAGCATTTAAGTTGTGTGCATATAAAAGAATCAAAATGTCTTTTTTTTCTATTGTTTCCTTGACCAATATGAAACATCTGCCTTTGTCCTTCTTAAATTTGGTTGCTTTAAATTCAGTTGTATCTGAAAATAAGATCCAAACCCTTCCTTTCCTCTGATTCACATTTACCTGACAGGTTGTTTTCCATCCTTTAACCTTGAGTTTTACTTTGTCCTTTGAGGCTAGATGTGTCTCCTACAGGCATCAATTGTATGGTTTGTGCTTTTTTATGCATTCAGGTACACTATGCCTCTTCAGTGGGAATTCTAGGCATGATCATTTACTGAGAGAATTGGTAAGTATAGTGGATTTCCATTCATCTTATTTTGTAAAATTACATTGCTTAGTATAATCTTTTCCATCATTGTGGAATCTAGGTTTTATCCTTTAATTTTTGGGTGTGTCGTTTGCTGGTCATCCATTGGGATGGTCAGTGTGTAGAATAGGTCTAAGTATTTCCTGTAGAGCTGGTGTTGTTGTGGGAAACTTCCTCAATATTTGCATATAAGTAAAAGATTTGATTTCTCCATCAATTTTAAAGCTTATCTTATCAGGATAAAGAATTCTGGGCTGGAAATTATTTTGTTTAAATAGATTAGAGGTAGATAACAATTCTCTTCTGGCTTGAAAAGTTTCATTTGAGAAGTCCACAATATCCCTGATGGATTTGCCCCTATAGGTCAATTGGCACTTACTTCTGGATGTTTGTAGAATTTTCTCTTTCCTCTTGACTTTGGACAGGTTCATGACAATGTTTCTCAGAGAAGTATTTTTGAGCTGAGATGACCTAGGATTCAATATCCCTCTGAAAGGAGTGTGTTGTAATCTTTGGTGATACTTGGGAATTTTTTGGTTCTGATATCCTCTAGTAGGGCTTCCATTGTTCTGGGGTGTTCTTCTTTCCCTTCTAAGATACCTATAACTCATATGTTTAAACACTTCATGATGTCCAATAATTCTCTTAATGAACATTTTTCTTTTTATCTCTTTTTTTCATTCTATTTAACTGCCTGTGTTAGCTCAAGAGCTTTATCCTCTACCTCTGAGATGTTTTCTTTTGCATTGTCTAATCTGTTATTGATACCTTCTAATGCAACTTTAAGTTCCCTGATTGACTGTTTCAATTCTTTATACTCCTCTATATCTTCTCTATAAGATAGATTCCTAAACTCCCCTATATTCTTATTGGTCTCTTATTTGATTCTGTTTTTAGATTTCCTATTGGTTATTTTCCACTTTCTCTGTAATTTATTTACTTGTTTTATCATCCATACTTTAAATTCCTTTTCTGTCATTTCTCATATTTCCTTATAAGTGGAATCCTCTGCAGTAGCTACCTCATGATCCTTTGGGGGTTGCTCTGGTCTGGTTTTTCATGATGGCAGGACTTTTCCTGCTGTTTCTTCCTCATGAGTGTTTTCTTTTTTTCTGTTTCCTTTCCCTTGCTTCCTCTTGGTCTTTCAGTTATCATACCTCTGATGTAAGGTGTCAAAATGTCCTTTTGGTAAAGGACTAAAAGGAAGCGGGAAGAACTTGAAGGATAAATGATAAAAAAAAAAAGAAGAGAAAAGACAAAAGAAAGAGGGGGAGTAAAAGTGACAAAACGAAGGAGGAACAGAAAGAGAGAGAGAGAGGAGTAATAGTGGCATACAGTAGGGTAATTTGACCTATATCCACAAATCCCAACCTCTGGGGGCTGGGTGAGTGGGTCCTTGGAGGTCTGGAACTCTTTGCCAGCTGAACAGATACAAGACTCCACCTTCACAAAATAGAGAAGAAAAAAAATACTGTATCTGAAACCAAAACAAACAAACAAATACCTTAAGGTATAAAATTGGAGGAAAAAAGAATAACAGGGGCAGAAAAACTAGCAAAAATAAAGCTCTTATTCTCAAAGAGGGAAGTAATGAAAATTTATAATTACATGAAAAAAAAGAAGAAAAAAATAAAATGAAAAATCTGGGGGGGGAAGTTGAATGAATATTTTTAAAATGGGAAAAATTATATATACATATAGTTTTACTGCATATTGTCTCAGTAATAGGTGATCTTCTGGGATATGAGGTACTAATCACAATCCTGATACAGCTGTATAATATGGAGACTGGAAGCTTCTGTCTCACCAAGAAAACCTGGTCCTATCTTCCTTATTACCTTGCCCTCATTCCCCATAGGGTTGGGAGCCTGAAGCTCTCCTCAGCCCACTTAATAAACACACCTGGATCTTTCCAAACCATGTCCTTTCACTACTCAGTGGCTTTCCCAGGAAGGTGTGTGTAACTCAAATGTCCTCAGAAGTGGCTGCCCTGTTTATCAGGCATGTCAAGACCCTGAGGGCTGAGCCTGCAAGGCAGCTTTACCACAATGGCTACACCCTACCTGCAGCCCAACAGTGAAATCTTTGTTCCACCTAGTGGTTCAGTCCCTGTCCCTAGATGCTGTTCAAAATCTCCTGCTTGTTCATCCAAGCTCTCCTAAGGTAACTCAACCAAGTGCCCAAGTCCAAAATAAACACACAACCAAACAACAGCAATAAAACCACAGGGCAGACCTTCTCTCTGTAAACTGTCACCAACTATGCCCATATGCAAGTACTTGCTGGTTCTCCACTGCTTCTGTCATCTTCTTGGGGTCCTGAAGTCTTCTGCTGCCTCCCTGTGCCCCTCAAGTAATGATTGTGGGCAGAGAACCACAATGGTCTTTGGAGTCTTTTCTCCCCAATCTCACCTGATACACCTGCAAAGAGGCTGTCTCAATTCTGCTATCTTGCTCTGGCCCCTCAATGTCTACCGTTTTCCCCTAGCCCCTAAATTTGGATATTGATCAACAAGCAGTCCTTTTCCATTGTCTTTACTCAGTTTTCAGTGTTTCACTTAACTAAACCTTCTATTTCTGTGGTTAGATGTTTTTGGCCTCTGCATGGGTCACTCCCACTTTTCTTCTCACATTTTAATACTTCTTCTGAATTCCATACCCATATTATCAACTGTATAGCTCTACATGTGTGTTGTCCCACCATCTACAAGGAGGTGACAGATACCCAATTACTCTTATTTGATTAATTCACATTTTGTACAAGTATCAAAACATTGTATGTGGCCTATACACAGCTATTAAGTACCCAGAATAATTAAAAATTTAAAAACATGAAATAAATATAAAATTCAATTTATATCCCTACATCTCTTATCAATTTAACTGTTAATCAATTTAACTATTAATCTAGTAATATTAACTAGATCTGGGGAAAGAAGATTAGAAAAAGCTAGACTAGATCTTGGGAAAGAAGATTAGGAAAAGCTATGACTAAACAATTCTAAAGAACCAACGTACTGCAATAGCTAAGAAGAAAAATGAGAGCACCATGAAATATTAAGACTTTTTAAAGGCACAATTACAAATAATCAGATCCATGTACTTTAATAGGAAATCTGGAATTTGATCCTCATGTGTATGTCTGCATATGTATATTTACATATAAGTAGAATTTGATTCACCTGTATGTGCTTTCACATGTATATCTATATATGTACCCTTAAAAATGTGTGCATATATTTGATATAAAACCACATTTAAATTCACTGGAAAAAAGAATGTATTATTCAATAAATACTGTAGGAACAACTGAAATTGTTAACCATTTGTGTGAATAAAATTAGGTATTTTTTCATACATTTTTTTTTGAGACAGAGCCTCACTATGTTGCCCTTGGTAGAGTGCCATGGCATCACAGCTCACAGCACCTCAAACTCTTGGGCTTAAGTGATTCTCTTGCCTCAGCCTCCCAAGTAGCTGAGACTACAGGAGCCCACCACAATGCCTTCCTATTTTTTTTTGTTGTAGTTGTCATTGTTGTTTGGCAGGCCCTGGCCAGGTTTGAACCCGCCAGCTCCGGTGTACATGGCTGGCGCCCTATCAGCTGAGCTACAGGCACTGAGCCTTTTTCCTACACCTTAAAGCAAAATAAATATTATATTAAATAATGTAAACTTCTAAAAATGAAGCCATAAGGATACCAGAGGCAACTATAAGGATATGGTTACACAACTGTAGTACAAGGAAGGACTTTGTAATCATGACACCAGAATTAGAAGCCAGGAAGGAAAGTACCGGTAGACATGACAACATACCAATTATAAACAAAAATTCTAACATCAGAAAACACCATAAGCAAAATTATAAAGGAAACAATGAACTGGAAAATATAGCTCTACTATCCTAAATAGGACTGGATAAAAGAAAAAGAAATGGGAAAATGAATGATTCTTCCTCCAATTTTCACTTACAGATGCAAAAAGTCTATTATGATTTAATTTATATAAAATGCCCAGAAAAGACAATTTTATATGATCAGAAAGCATATCAGTGTTTCTGGAGCTGAGATTAGGGGGAGATTGACTGCAAATGAACTTAATGGAGTTACAGGAGTGATGAAAATCATCTAAAACTGGATTTTAGTGATGGTGATGATTGTACAAATCTACAAATTTGCTGAAAATCATTGAATTGTATATTTAAAATGGTTAGTTTTTATAATATGTAAATTAAACCTTAATAAAAAAGTTAATAAGAAAGATGTCTAGAAAATAAATGTTTCTATACTTGAATGCAAGTGAAAGATACTGCTGATAGACAAATGATGTACCTCAATGGTATTATTTTAATTTTCACTTAGGGAAACACTCAGAAAGATTATAAAGGTGATCTAGTTTAATTATTCTTTGCAGATAAAAAAACTAAAACTCAATGAATTAAAATGCTTTGCTCAAAATCACATAAGCAGCAAATGCAAAAGCTAGAAGTTGTATCCAGGTTTTCTGGATACTAACCTGGTGTTCATAATATTATCCCATATGTTCTATCATTACAATGTATATATAATGCTCTAATATAAATTGACTACAATTTCAATAAAATAAAAATAATCATTTACTTGTTTCTAAGGTATTAGTTGTTATAACCAATATTTCTAAATGTGGGAGATTATTATTGTGGTAGATTAACATTCCTTGTGATGACTTGATGTGTCTGACTGTGTAAGTGGAGGCATTAAAAATGTTTTAGGGGGAAATTTCTTTGTACTATTCCTTTGGTATTTCTCCTTCTTAACTTTTTTGTCCTCTTATTCTGCAATTCTGCAACATCTACCATAATTGTTTTGGAGTTTATGTAGCTATTTTCTATATCTCTTTATTTTCTGTCTTTTGCAGCATATGATGAAAGAATGCTTAATTTTTAGTCTTTCTACTTTCTAATACAGTCATTAGTTGTTTCATTCTTCTACTTGTAATTTATATATTTATATCTTTATGCTTTAAATTTTATGTTTATAATTAAAAGATGCTCAAGTAGTTTTTTTTAATATGGAATTCTCATTTGTGAGTATATTGTCTTCTCTTATACCTGTGAAGATAATAATTATGACATTTAAAAAGGCTTTTTGGCACCCTATTAACTCTGTTTACTCAGGTTTCTTGACTTTGAGTTTATTCACACTTTCAAGATGCTACTTTTCTTAAATATCTGGTGATTCTTGTGTTTTGTCTTTGCACCTGAGGCTCCTTGTTGTCATTTATGTGACTACTACTACTATATACATATATTGATTTCCATGAATATAGATTTATAATAATTTTATTTTTATTTTTCAAATCCTGAAGAAGAATAAAAAATTAAGTTATCAACCAAAAAATATATATTTATTTTCAAATGCTTGTCTTAATATTTTAAAGACGAGATTTGAATTGCAGTGAGCTGAAAAGCAAGTAAAAAAAGCATCAAATTTACAAAGGCTGTTATTAGGAGGGTCAGCGTATAAAGTACCTTGAGAACTTCCTTCAGACAAAGAGATGGATACTTCATCATTTCTGTCATTATCCTCTCCTACTTCTGGCCTAGCTTCCTCTCCTGGTGTGAGTGCAGACAGCGAACCAGCCTGGGGCTGCTCAGAGAAATCAGCAGGACCTCCTCTTGGAGGTGGAACTTCAATCCCCATCAAACGATATTTCCTTCTTCGATTCCCAATCCATGTCTTTATAGGAGAAATACAAGAGGAAGTTTTGTAAACATAGAAAATTTAGTATTTCTGGCTGTTAAAATAATGAACAGATACTACATAAAATATGATGAAAAAGAATAGATAGATATATTGAATAATAAAATTTTATGTCAATAAGCCAAAACAAAAATAATTATGTTTTGAGAATTCTTAAAATCTATTTAGTTCATAATTGTCACACACATAATTGTACATGTTTATGGAGTACAGTGTGAGATTTTAACAATCACAGTGTATAATAGTCAAATGAAGGTAGTTAGCATCTCAATCATCTCAAACCTTTATAGTTTAATAATTATGATTTACTTTAAGATATTTTATTAGTAGAAAAGGGTTTATGTAAATATTCAGAAATTCTGTAGTCTATTACAGGTCATTTTTTTGTTTCTGTTTTCATTTTGTTTTTAGAGAAAGCAATTTGCCAAATATGGAAAAGAAAAATGAACTGGTATATTTAACAAAGGATGTAAAGGATCTGTACAAAGAGAACTATGAAATACTGAGAAAGGAAGTAACATAAAATTTAACATATGGAAGAATATATCATGCTCATGGCTGGGAATAATCAACATTGTTAAAATGTCTGTACTATACAAAGCAGTCTACAAATTTGGTGAAATCCTTATTAAAATACCAATTTCATACGTTGAAGATCTTGAAAAACTGTTCTATACATTATATAGAACCAGAAAAATACAAAGCAATCTACAAATTTGGTGAAATCCTTATTAAAATATCAATATCATACATTGAAGATCTTGAAAAACTGTTTCATGCATTATATAGAACCAGAAAAATACCTCATATAGTTGGCACACTTTTATGAAAATAAACAAATCTGGAGACATCATGTACCAGATTTCAGGTTATATTACAAGTCCATAGTGATAAAAAAAAAAACACGGTATTAGTATAAAAATGGAGACATAGAACTATAGATCTGAACAGGGAGCCTAGATATTATATCACCATCTTATTTTTAATAAAGCAAACAGAAGTGTACACTGATGAAAAGAATCTCTGTTTAATAAAGGGTGCTAGGAGAAGTGGTTAGCCACATATAAAACACTGAAACTGGAGCCTTACTTCTCACTACTTACAAAAATTAATTCACCATGAACAAAGATTTAAATCTAAGACATGGAATTATAAAAACCTTAGAAGAAAGTGTGGGAAACTCTCTGAATCTCATCAGCCTAGGATAAAAATTTATTTAAAAGATTCTATTGGCAATCACAACAACAAACAAATAAATGGGACATGATCAAGTTAAAAACTTTCTGCACAACTGAGGATACAATCAGCATAGAGACAATCTTCAGAGTGGGAAAATATATTTCCATTCTACAAATCTGACAAAAGTATAATAACTAGAATCTACAGTGAACTGACATATATCAACAGGAAAGTTGCAAACAATCCCATTAAAAACTGGGTAAGAGACACAAACAGAATATTTCCTTATGAATACAGATGAATGGTCAACAAATACATGAAAAAATGTTCATCTTCTCTAATTATCAAAGAAATATAAATCAAAATCACTTTGAGACATTGCCTAACCACAGTGAGGATGGCCCACATCAAAATATTCCAAAGTAATAGAGACTGGTATGGACGTGAAGAAAAGGGAACACTCACGTGGTGTTCGTGGACTAGTACAACCTTTACAGAAAGAAAGGAGATTTCTCAAAGAACTAAAAGTAGACCTTCCATTTGATGCTGCAACCCCATTACTAGGCATCTACCCAAAGGAAATAAAAGTCATTTTATGACAAGGAGATTTGCATTCAAATAGTTATACCAGTTCAATTAACAGTCACAAATATATGAAAATGAACAAAGTGCCCTTCAAACTATGATTGGATTAAAAAATGGTGGTGTATGTATGCGATGGAATACTATTCAGTCATTAAAAGATGGTCATTTTGTATCTTTTCTAACAACTTGGAAACATTTGGAGAACTATTTCCTAAGCAAAGTACCACAAGAATGGAAAAAAGAAACATCACGTGCACTAAATCAATAATAAATTGAAATGAATAGATTAACAGCTATAGTCCTACATGAGAGAAAAATGAATTAAATTCATATGAAAGCTATAACCCAATTATAGCCCAAGAATATGGGGAAAGGGAGCAGAGAGTAGTGGGGAGGATGAGTGGAGGAAGGGTGTTTGGTGGGACCACACCTATGGTTCATCTTACAAGGGTACATGTGAATCTTTCTAAATGTAGAATATAAATGTCTTAACACAATAACTAAGAGGATGCCATGAAGGCTATGTTAACCAGTTTGATGAAAGTATTTCAAATTGTATATAAAACCAACACACTATACCCCATGACTGCATTAATGTACACAGCTATGATTTTATAAAAAAAAAAAATCAAGTTGGAGGTCGAGGAAAGGGGTTTGGCAAGTTCTCCCCCCCCCCAAGTAGTGCAATGCACAGGTATATAAAACCCTTCCAAGGTGTAGGACACAGCTACAACTAGGACTTTACAAATACAAACAGTTAACCTAATATGTACCCTCATATTAATCTGAAATTTAAAAAGAAACAAAAGTGAATTGGTTCTTCTTCAAATGTACCCAGGCATATAGGCATAACTGTAATTCATATTCCATTTCCAATCTTGCTCTTTCTATGTAAAAATGTGCTCTGTATTAACTTTTGTTCTATATGATTACCTGCCTATTTAAAGTATTCTGAAATTTCATTTTATTAGATTTAGAATCCGTTTAGTTTTTTTAATGTTGAAATAATTTTAGAGTCTCTGGAAGTTTCAAAGACAAGTCTTGTATATTCTTCCTTCAATTTTCTCCAACTTACATCTTATATCAAAAGCAAGAAATTGATATTGTATAATGTATGTGTACAGTTCTACATTTCTTTCTGCCTCTTGCCTGGTTCCTTCCTGCGCTAACAAGACCAGGGCCATAGGAGCCCTACGGGTGGCGAAACCTTTAACACATTATTTCTCTGCCCTTTCGTTCTGCTATCCCTGACTCCCAGCAACCACTAATATGTTTCCTACTTCTATAACTGTGACTTTGAGAATACTGTATAAGTAGAATCAAAACATATGGCTTTTTTAAATCAGATTTTTTCTTTCACATAATTCACCTGGGATTCACTAAACTTGGGTATGTCAATAATCCATTCCTAAGCAGCATTCCATGACATGTATGTACCATATTTTTTAGCCATTAACCTGATGAAAGACACTTCTGTTGTTTCCAATTCTGAACTATTACATATCAAGCTGTTATGAAGAGTATTATGTAGGTATTTGTGCAGATGTAAGTTTTCATTTCTCAAGGATAAATGCATACTAATGCAATTTCTAGAACATGTTATTATAAGTTTTTTAAACTGCCAAAGGAATTGGTAAAGGAGCTGTGTGACTTTATATTCCTATCAGCAATGTATAGAAGATTCAGTTTGTTAGTATTCTTTCCATAATTTATTATTGTGTGTGTATTAATTTTAGCTGTTCTCATAGGTATGCAAAGTAATAGCTCATTGAGTTCTTAATTTAATTTTCCTGATGGCTAGTGATATTGAACATCGTTCTACGTGGCTATTTGTGGTCTGTATATCCTCTTCAGGGAAATTTCTCTTCATTTTCTTATTAAATGTTTGTTTCTATTAAATGTTGAGTATTGAATGTTCTTTATATATTCTAGGTATGATTCCTTTGTCAGATATGTGGCTTAAAAATGTTTTCTCCAAGTCTTTACATTTATTTTGTTGTATTTTTAATTGAATGAAACAAATTTAAAATATAATACCATTTTTAATTACTAAAATAATCAAATACTAACAAATCATGTATACTATGTACATGCTGAAAGCTACAAAACACTGTTGAAAGGAAGTACTTTTAAATAAATGGAGACACATTCTGTATTCATGGATTGGAAAACTCAATATACTAAAGATGTAAATTCCCCTGAATTTTATTATGATACCTTTTGTTTATATACCCATTAGAATTTCTCCTTAGATCTGGTTGTCCTAATTTGCAGTCCCACCAAAAGTGTATAAGCATTTTTTTCTGTCTATAATAACAAAATGTGGTATATATACATACCGTGTAATGCTACTTGGCTATAAAAAAGGATGAATTAATGCATTTTAAAGCAATTTGGAAGGAACTGGAGATCACTATCCTATGCAAAGTATCTTGATAATGGAAAAAACAAATACTACATGTATGCTCTAAAAAATTGGAATTACTGATAGCCACAGAAGAGCATAGAAGGGAGTATAAGTCATCGGAAATCAAGCAAGAGAGAGAGCAGAGAAGCACAGGGGCAAAAGCCCACCTAATGGGTACAGGTGATGAGCACATTTACAGCCCTGAGTCAAGTCATGTAATGAAACATTTGTACTCCCTTAATATTTTGAAATTCAAAAAATGAAAAAAAATCCAATTTGCAAATGTTTGTTTTTTTAATTTGTAACATTAGATAATTTAAATTAAATTTAATTATTATTATGCTAGTACTTATCATTTTATTTTTGCCTTCCATTTCTTCCTTGTTTTTTTTTTCATTTTTCTCTACATTCCTATGAGTTATTTGAACATATTTAGAACTTTAAACACCCCCTACTTTAAAAATATTTATTTTAACACATTTCACACGATCCATGGGCAAGTTATTTTATCACTCTGGGCCTTGAATTCCTTATATGAAAAATCATAGAAATGCTTTCCAAATGCTTTACTTTCTGGATAATAAATGTTCCTCCAGGATCTTCCTAAATCTGAAAATAGTACTGTATATTTTAAACTAGAACTTCTGTGTATTGACAGCACAAGCATAATGGCTATTAAAGATGGACACTCTGAAGCCCTATACATTTCTAAGTAAAAAGAAATATTTTAAATATTAAAGCTTTGCAATTCACAGATAAAAATAAATAGTACACCCCCAGAACTGAAAATTCAAGAATTAGCAATATAAACAAACATGAGAGAGACTGCTAGCTAATTCTCCTATATGTCCTCACCTTCCTCCAGAATAATAGAAGGTTTATCTGGATACATAGCTGCCCAGAGTAAAACTATATTTGCAATTTCTCTTAAACTTTGGTATGACCAAATGACTAATCTTTATTTAAGAGGGCATAAGTGAATGTGTCTAATGGCAGTTTCTAGGAAATACCCTATTGAAACCTAGCAGGTACACAAGTTTTGTCCCTCCTTCCCCATCTCTTCTTCCCCATATGCTGCTTTGCCTACATATCCAATTATTTCGAACATTGAGGACAAGGGTTTTATTATAGGTATGGTAGAATGTAAATTGGAGTTCACCAGGGGTTCTGATGATTTTGTAGTACAGAAATCACATATTCTTCTTAGTAAAGTGAATCCAGTACAGAATCACCCATACTTTTATATGAAAGATAAAACACAACTATAAACCAGAATGAAGGAAGGAAAGAGGAGGGGGAGGAAAGGGGAAAGCCAGGTGGAGGGAGGGTAGTTGGTGGGACCTCACCTATTGTGCATAATGCAAGTGTACATATCAAATCTATTAAGAGTACAGTATAAATATCTTAACACACCAAGTACTTAAATGAGGTGAGGGCTATGATAATCAGTTTGATGTAAGCATTCCAAATTGTATATAAAATCAGTACATTGTATCCTATAAATGCATTAATGTACACAGTTATGATTTAATAAAAAAATTGTAGGGAAAAAGAAAGAAATCCCATGCCCTCTGTAAACTGCACACCTGTGGACTTAGACATGGATTTGAAACATCTTGTCAGAGTCATTATTACTTTTGAATATTTCTGTTTCTCACAGGTAAACCTAATTCTAATTAATGCAGCACATCCTTTACAGAGGAAGGTAGATACCAAAGAATCATCTAAAAGAGTAGAAAGTGATTGGCTCTCAGAGGTAGGTAGATACTAAAGAATCATCTAAAAGAGTAGAGCGTTTGCTCTGGCTACTGGATAATAGTAGGAGAAGAGGAGTGAGGAATGTTGGTTTTGTAGCAAGTTCTACAAAACTTGACTTCTTAAGCTATGTACATTTATAGTTTTAACTTTAAAAATTAATAATGATAGAATAGGAGCAAGATGGCAGCTAAGTAACAGCTTCCTTTCAACAGAACATGGTGAGTCGGGGGAGAGGAGAGTTCAGGCATCTCTGGCTGGTGGGATCTGCCCAGAAACATCCTTTTGGAGACACAGGGAGTTGGCAAGGGAATTCTGGACCCCATAAGGAGAACAAAAGCAGTGGAGAACTAGCAAGTGTTTGTGTGTGTTCATTTGGTCTAATCCCGCAAGCAGCTGTAATTCAGCAGTAGTGAGATTGCAAACTGGAAAGGCCTTACCTGTGAGCTGTTTGGGTTTGTTTTTTCTTTTTTCTTTTTTTGGACTTGGCACTCAGTTTAACTACCTTGGGAGAACTTGGGCAAGAGAGTGGAGGATTTTAAGCATTGTCTAGAGCCACATACTGAGCTGATGAGCCAGATGAAGCTAATAGAATTTGGCCCTGGGCAGCACTAAGCCATTGTGGGAGAACTGTCCCAGGAAGCTCCACCCTCAGGGTGTCAGAGTAATGATCAGGTGGAAGACTGTGGGTGAATAATCTAGTGACTTAACAGCCTAAAGGTGGGGACTGAGACTCCTTACAGCCTTGGCCCTCAGGGGCATAGTGTTAGATCAGTTTTGGCACACTGGGTAAGTGGATTGCCACTTCAGGAGTGATCCCAGCGACAAGTGCTTTACTGGGAAAGCTTCTGCTTAGGCCAGGTTGGCAGTTTAAAGTGCCTGTTACATGGGCTGAGGTGAGATTTAGGCTCTATACCCTCCATGGCTTGAGAAATCAGCAGAGGCCTCGCCTCCAGTTTTCATCTTGTACGGCTATATCAGCATTGTGATTATCATCTCATACCCCAGATCACCTGTTGCTCCCAAAATATTCAGCAAGATATATATACTGTTTGGGGGTTTTGTTTGTTTTGTTGTTATTGTTGTTGTTTGGTTGGTTGGTTGGTTGCTTGGGGTTTTTTTGTTGTTTGTTTCTTTTGTTTGTTTTTGTTTAATTTCAACATTTTCCCTATAGATTTTTCTTTTCTTTCTTCATTTTTCTAGTTTAAATATAATTTTCCATTGTTGCCTTTTTTAAGAATTAGAACTTCATTTCTGATACTGTTTCTACTCCTATTATTTGCTTCTTTGCCCAATTTTATCCCTAAAGTTCTCTGTTTGCTTGTTTTGGTTTGATTTATAGCATTTTGGTCTTTCCTATCTACTTGGTGGAGGTGGGGTACTGTGTGCAAACAAGCTAGCAAAGAACTGCTGACCTCAAGGGGAAAACCCAACCCGGTACCCCCAGAGGTTGGGGGTTTTTAAGGTTGGGTCAAAGTACCTTTCTGTACACCTATATTGCTCCTGTCTCCTTCTTTCTGTGCCTCTCTTCTTTTTGTTAATATTCCCTTTTACCCACCCCCTCTCCATTCTCTTTTTTCTTTCCTTTTCTTTTTCTTTCTTTTTTCTCTTCCTGCTCTTTAATCTTCTCATCCTTCTGGTACTATACCAAATGGATTCATTTAAAACCTAGTCCAGAGGCACGGTAATGTAAAGAGCAAGAGGAAGTGAAAGGAAAATTAGGGCAAGGAAACAGATAAATCACTCATGAGGAAGAATAAGCAGAAAAATACAGGCAAAATGAAGAACCAGTCCAGAGCAACCCCCTCCAAGGGACCATGAAGTAGTTACTGCAGAGGATTCCACCAATAAAGAAATGTTAGAAATGACAGAAAGGAAAGTTAGAATACAGATGATGAAAACAATGAAGGAAATGATGGAAACAGTAAAGGAAACTGCTGATAAAGTGGAAAAAATCCAAAAGTAAATACAAAAACAGAATAAATAAGAGATTAAAGATATGAAGAATATAGAAAGGATATAGAAGAGATGAAGGAACTGAAGCAATAAATTAAGGAACTTAAAGATGCAATAGAAAGCATCAACAACAGATTAGATCATGCAGAAGAAAGAATCTCAGAGGTAGAGGATAAAGCCCTTGAGATATCTCAGATAGTTAAAGAGACAGAAAAGAAGAGAGAGAAAGCAGAACATTCACGGACAGAACTATGGGACTTTATGAAGCATTCAAACATAGGAGTCATATGTATTCCAGAAGAGGAAGAAGAGTGCACCAGGAGAATGGAAACCATACTTGAGAATATTATAAATGAAAAATTTCCAAATATCACCAAAGGTTCCAAATATCACCAAAGGACACTCTCCTTTCAGAGGGATATCAGACCCTAGGTCACCTCAACTCTAACCAAGCTTCTCCAAGATACATTGTGATGAACCTATCTAAAGTCAAGACAAAAGAAAAGATTTTTCAAGCTGCCATGAGTAAGCACCAGTTGACCTACAGGGGCAAATCCATCAGGGTGACTACAGACTTCTCTAATGAAACTTTCCAAGCCAGAAGACAGTGGTCATCTACCTTTAATCTACTTAAACAGAACAAATTCCAGCTCAGAATTGTATATCCTGCTAAGCTAAGCTTTAAAATTAATGTAGAGATCAAGTTATTTACTGATATACAAACATGGAGGAAACTTGCCACGACAAGACCAGCTCCATAGAAAATACTTCAACCTGTTCTACACACTGACCATAACAATGGATCAACAGCAAAATAAGAACTGAGAAATTAAAGGACAGAGCCTAACTTCCGCAATGATGCAAAAGATAAAACTAAGCAATGGACTTCCACAAAATAAGATGAATAGAACATTACAATACTTATCAATTATCTCAATAAATGTTAATGGCTTGAATTCCACACTGAAGAGGCATGGATTGGCTGACTGGATAAAAAAAAAAACACAAGCCATCCATTTGCTGTCTGCAGGAAACACACCTAACTTCAAAAGACAAATTAAAACTCTGAGTTACCGGTTAGAAGACAATTTTTTAGGCAAACGGAATTCAGAAGAAAACAGGAGTTGCAATCTTATTTTCAGATACATGTGGATTTAAAGCAACTAATATCAACAAAGACAAAGATGGTCACTTTATATTGGTTAAGGGAAAAATAAAACAAAAAGAAATTTTAATTATAAATATATATGCACCCAATTTAAATGCTCCCAGATTCTTGAAACAGACATCACTCAGTCTGAGCAATATGACATCCTATAATACCATAATAACAGGGGACTTTAATACTACACTTACAGAGCTGGACATATTCTCTAAACAGAAATTAAACAAAGATATAAAGGACGTAAATGAGGCCCTAGAGCAACTGTGCTTGATAGACGCATATAGTGCATTTCATCCGAAAGATAAATATAGATTCTTATCACCCCATGGAACATTCTCCAAAATTTATCATATCCTAGAACACAAAACAAACATCAAAAAAATTAAAAGAATTGAAATTTTACCTTGTATCTTCTCAGACCACAAGGCACTAAAGTTGGAACTCAACTCCAACAAAAATTTTCAACCCCACAGAAAAGCATGGAAATGAAACAACCTTCTGTTGAATGACAGTTGGGTGCAGGAAGAAATAAAAGAGGAAATCATTAACTTCCTTAAGCATAACAATGAAGACACAAGTTACCAAAACCTGCGGGATACTGCAAAAGCAGTTTTGAGAGGAAAATGTATCACTTTAGATGCCTACATTTGAAAAACAGAAAAAGAGCAAAGAGAGTGCATCAACAAACTCACAAGCCATCTTATGGAATTGGAAAAAGAACAATCTAAGCCTAAACCTAGAAGAATAAAATAAATATTCAAAATTAAATCAGAAATCAATGAAATTGAAAACAGAAGAATCACTCAGAAAATTAATGAAATAAGGAGGTGATTTTTTAAAAAATATAAATAAAATAGACAAACCTTTGGCCAGACTAACTAAAAATAAAAAAGTAAAATCTCTAGTAACCCCAATCAGAAAAGAAAAAGGAGAAATAACAACTGATGCCACAGAGATACAAGAGATCATCTCTGTATTCTACCAAAAACCCTATGCTCTGAAGTTTGACAATGTGAAGGAAATGGAATGACACCCTCTCCCTAGACTTTGCCAGGAAGAAATAGAGCTCCTGAACAGGCCAATTTCAAGTACTGAGATTAAAGAAACAATAAAAAAATTCCCCCCAAAAAATGCACTGGTCCAGATGGCTTCCCACTAGAATTCTATCAAACCTTCAAGGAAGAGTTTATTCCCTTACTCCAGAAATTATTCCAAAAATTGAGGAGGAAGGAATCTTCCCCAACACCTTCTATGAAGCAAACATCACCCTGATACCAAAACTAAAAAGGAGAATATTAGAACAATTTCACTAATGAATATAGATGAACAAATTCTCAACAAAATACTAACCAATAGATCACAACTTATTACCAAGAAAATCATACGTGATCAAGTAAGATTCATCCCAGGGACACCAGGCTGGTTTAATATACACAAGTCTATAAATGTTATTCATCGTATCAACAGAAGTAAAACCAAAGAATGTATGATCCTCTCAATAGATTTAGAAAAAGCATTCAATACAATACAGCATCCTTTTCTAATTTGAACACTGAACAGTATAGGCATACATGGCACATTTCTGAAACTGGTCAAAGCTATTTATGACAAATCCACAGCTAATACTTTAGTGAATGGAGTAAAACTGAAAGCTTTTCCATTTGAACTGGAACTAGACAAGGTTGTCCTCTGTCATCATTACTATTCAACATGGTGCTGGAAGTTCTAGCCAATACAATTAGGCAAGACAAGGAAATAAAGGGCATCCAAATGAGAACAAAGGAGGTCAAACTCTACATTTTTTGCTGACAATACGATCTTATACTTAGAGAACCCCAAAGACTCAGCCACAAGACTCCTGGAAGTCATCAAAAAATACAGCAGTGTTTCACGATATAAAATCAATGTCCAAAAGTCAGTTGCCTTTGTATATGCCAATAACTGCCAAGATGAGAGGCTAATTAAGGACACAACTTCTGGTGATTCTGGGAAGATGGCCTACTGGTAGCAACCCTGGTCAGAAGCTCCTGAGGAAAGGAAGAAAACCTGGTTGGAATCAGAATCTAAGAAACCAAAGATAGGGAGCTGAGCCCAGAAAGAAGTTCGGCAAGCTGCAAATCCAAGGAAGAGCATTTAAGAACAAAAAATACAGCTGCTACTGTTCCACTGCACCCCAGTTGCCCCAACACCCGAGGACTGGGAGAAGACAACAGACACACTCTACTTGTCTCTCTGGGCAACCAGAAGAAGCCACCAACTGAACAGTTCTGCTAAGGCCTCTAAACAATTTAAATTGAGCATGGGGCAGAATGAGCAGAAAAACTCTGGCAACCCAAATAATCAGAGTACATTAACTCCCCTGAGGACAAATGAGGCAGACACAATTGAAGACCCCATCCATGAGCAATTAGCTCAGATGTCAGAAATTGAGTTCAGAATGTGGATAGCAAATAAGTTTAACAGAATGGAAGAAAGGAAGGAATTAGAAGTTCAAGAAATTATTCAAAAGATTTCTCAAGAAATTATTCAAAAGATTTCTCAAGAAATTATTCAAAAGATATCTCAAGAAATTATTCAAAGAATGTACCAAGAACTCAACAATTTCAAAGATAAAATGATCAAAGATTTTGAAACACTGAGACAAGAGGTTGCAGCCCTCAAGGATCTGAAAGATATGGTGGAATCCCTCTGTAACAGAGTGGAACAAGCAGAAGAAAGGATCTCTGATTTTGAAGACAAAGCTTTTGAAGAAGCCCAGGAACGCAAAGATCAAAAGAAATGAAGAGCAAAAATGGATCTCAGTCTCAGAGAGCTCTTGGATAATTCGAAGAAAACTAATATTCGCCTTATAGGAATCCCTGAAGGTGATGAAGTTGCTTCAAAAAACACTGAGAATCTTCTTCATGAAATTATGAAGGAGAACTTTCCAGACATGCCAAGAGATTCTGAAATTCAGACAGCAGATAGTTTCAGAATCCCAGCACAACTCAACCCAAACAAGACATCCCCCAGACAAAAAAGTGAATTCACAGGGAAAATTCTGAAAACTGTCAGATGTAAAAAAACCATTACCTACAAGGGGAAGAGTATTAGGATGACTGCAGATCTCTCAGCTGAAACCATTCAGGACAGAAGAGGATGGTCATCGACTTTTAATCTCCTAAAACAAAATAACTTTCAACTCAGGATTCTGTATCTAGCTAAACTGAGTTTCATCTATGACGGAGAAATTAAATACTTTAACAACATTCACATGTTGAAGAAACTTGCCATAACTAACCCAGCTCTCCAAGAAATTCTCAAACCTATCCTCCATAATGACCAGGGTAATCCTCCACCACAAAAGTAAACCCACTCAGAAACTTTAAATCAAATTCCAACTTCCACAACGGCAAAAGGATTAAAAACGTCTACTGGACTTTTGAGTAACTCGATGCCCAATATTTTACCAGCCTTATCAATAATTTCAATCAATGTGAATGGCTTAAATTGTCCTCTAAAGAGACACAGATTGGCTGATTGGATACAGAAACTCAGACCAGACATCTCTTGTATACAAGAATCTCACCTTACCTTAAAAGACAAATAAAGACTCAGGATGAAGGGATGGTCATCTATATTCCGCACAAATGGAAAGCAGAAAAAAGCAGGTGTTGCAATTTTATTTGCAGATACAATAGGGTTAATACCAACAAAAGTAACCAGAGATAAAGATGGCCACTTTCTATTTGTTAAGGGGAATGCTCAATATGATGAGATCTCAACTATCAATATCTATAAACCCAACCACAATGTACCACAATTTATAAAAGAGACTCTAACTGGCACGAACAACTTGATCTCTCCCACCTCCATCATAGTCGGAGATTTCAACACACATTTGGCAGGGTTTGATAGATCCTCTAAAAAGAAGCTTACCAAAAAAATTTTAGATTTAAATTTAACTATTCGACTCTTGGACCTAAGAGACATCTACAGAACTTTTCATCCTAACAAAAATGAATACACATTTTTCTCATCAGTCCATGGAACATACTCCAAAATTGATCACATCTTAAGTCATAAGTCTAACTTCAGTAAATTTAAAGGAATAGAAATTATTCCATGCATCTTCTTGGACCATTATGGAATAAAAGTTGAACTCAGTAACAACAGAAATTTGCAGTCTCATGCAAAAACATGGAAACTAAATAACCTTATGCTGAATGATAGATGGGTCAAAGACAAGATCAAGAAGTAAATTACCAAATTTTTAGAACATAATAATAATGAAGATATGAGTTATCAGAACCTCTGGGATACTGCAAAGGCAGTCCTAAGAGGGAAATTTATAGCATTACAAGCCTTCCTCAAGAGAACAGAAAGAGAGGAAGTTAACAACTTAATGAGACATCTTAAGCAACTGGAAAAGGAAGAACACTCCAATCCAAGACCCAGCAGAAGAAAAGAAATAGCCAAAATTAGAGCAGAATTAAATGAAATTGAAAATAAAAGGATTATAGAACAGATCAATAAATCCAAAAGTTGGT
>CAUYTI010069600.1:0-29760 GCA_963575145.1 Galago senegalensis | reverse complement strand
GGTAGAGTGCCGTGGCATTACAGCTCACAGCAACCTCCAACTCCTGGGCTCAAGCGAGTCTCTTGCCTCCGCCTCCCAAGTAGCTGGGACCACAGGCGCCCGCCATAACGCCCGGCTATTTTTTGGTTGCAGCCGTCATTGTTGTTTTTGGCGGGTCTGGGCTGGGGATTCGAACCTGCCACCTTAGGTGTACGTGGCTGGCGCCTTAGCCGGTTGAGCTATAGGCGCCGAGCCGAGCCTGGAATTTCTTAAGATAAAATAAATATCTTTGTTATTCAAGAGCCCCTTGGATAACATTTGAGTGCCAAAAGACGAGATGATTCAGGATGGAGTTGGTCACTAAAAGGACCAACCGTGTGATTAGAGAATGGAAGCTTGGACCAGCCCCATCTCTGGGAAAAGGAGAAGAGCTGGAAGGTGAGTTCAATCACATGACCGATGACTCAATCAATCCCGTCCATGCCATGAAACCTCAAAACAGTCTCTGGACACTGGAGCTCAAGTGAACGTCTTGGCTGATGAATATACCGATGTTCCAAGAAAGTGATACACTCTGATTCCATGGAGTGCTGGCATGGAACCTCTACTGTTGGAACCTCCCAGATCTTGCTGTATGTATCTTGTCATTTGGCTGGTTCTGATCTTTTTAGTTTGTTTGTTTAGCAGGCCCAGGCTGGATTCAAACCCACCAGTCCCGGTGGATGTGGTTGGTGCCCTAAATACTGAGCTATGGGCACGGAGCCATATAGTACTTTCTTGAGTCCTGTGAGTTGTGCTGATAAATTACTGAACCTGAAGTACATCCTGAGAACTCCCTAGATTTGTAGCTAGTTGGTGGGAAGTATAGGTGACTGCAAGACTCCTCTTCTGCCTGGCATCTGAAATGGGGACAATCTTTTTTTTTTTTTTTTTTGAGACAGAGCCTCAAGCTGTCACCCTGTATAGAGTGTTCTGGCATCACAGCTCACAGCAACCTCCAACTCTTGGGCTTAAGCGATTCTCCTGCCTCTGCCTCCCAAGTAGCTGGGACTACAGGTGCCCACCACAACACCTGGCTATTTTTTGGTTGCTGTTGTCATTATTGTTTGGCAGGCCCGGGCTGGATTTGAACCTGCCAACTGCTTGAGCTGCAGGCGCCGAGCCAGAAATGGGGGACAATCTTATTGAAGATTATGCCATTGAACCTGTGGATTCTGACACTAACTCCAGGTGGTTAGTGCCAGAATTGAATTGTATTACAGCATACCAGCTAGTGTTAGAATACAAGGGCAGTCTGAGTTTATTTTATTTTATTATTTATTTATTTATTTATTTTATTGAGACAGAGGCTTACTTTGTTGCCATGGGTAGAGTGGCAGCAACCTTAAACTCCTGGGCTCAAGTGATTCTCTTGCGTCAGGTCCTAAGTAGCTGGGACTACAGGTGCCTGCCACATGCCCGGCTATTTTTTTGTTTTAGCAGACCTACTTACCAGCGCTGGTGCATGTGCCCAGCACCCTACCCTCTGAGCTACGGGCATTGCCAAGGGCAGTCTGAGTTTAAGGGGTGAGGAGATAGACTCTACCTAAGGGCAGTCTGAGTTTAAGGGGTGAGGAGATAAGCTCCATCTCTTGAGAGGAGCAGCAGCGTCACATTCCCAAGGGTCATGCATCCTGGAATGGGAGGAATGTCTGACTTCTGAGCAGTCTGTTGCACTCACTTTCTTGCTGATCCAGCTCTACATTTACAAGACTGTTTGTTGTGTTTTAACCATCATTTCTAGATGTTTTATTTTGCTTTGTTTCGTTTTGTAGAGACAGGGTCTTACCATGTTGCCAAGGCTGAAGTGCAGTGGTACGATCATAGCTTGCTGAAATCTCAAACTCCTGGCTTCAAGTGATCCTCCTGCCTCAGCCCCCACACCTGGTACCTAAATGTTTTATAGGGGGGCCAGGAGTAGTGGCTTATGCCTCTAATCCCAGAACTGTGGGAAGCCAAAGCTGGTGGATTATTTGAGCTTAGGAGTTTAAGACCAGCCCAAACAAGACTGAGACCCTCATCTTTAAAAATAGCCAGGCACTGTGGCGGGCGCCTATAGCTCCAGCTACTTGGGAAGCTGAGGCAAGAGAATTACTTGAGTCTAAGAGACTAAGGTTGCTATGAGGTATGACGCCAGGGCACTCTACCCAGTGTGACAAAGAAACTCTGTCTCAAAAAAAAAAAGTTTTATAGGGAGGTTTCTTCTGTGATTGGTTCATAATGTCACAAGAAAAAGAGACTATCTTTGTTACATACTGTACATACCAAGTATGGTACTTAGAGACTAAGAAGGAAAGACCAAAAGGAAAAATGCTGCCAGCAGCACAGAAGGGTGCATCGGAGAGAATTCTGGAGAACAGTTACAGACGAGGAGGAGACAAGAAGTGCTGCTAGATGTGTGAAAAGAATGCATTATCCAGGAGGCTGGGATGGGAGGTTGACTTTGAGCTAAAGTAAGAAAAAGAAAGCATAAAATGAAGAAGAAATGTATCAGAATCAAGAAGAAAGTAAAATATGAAAAGTCCCTAGAAATCTTCCCTGGAAAGCAAATTCCTGCAGAAAGACACGTTTCTTTTCAAAGCACAAAAACATGTTTCAAAATACTCTGTTTTTATACATAGAAATACGAAAAATTCTCTGGCTAGGCACTGTGGCTTGCACCTGTAATCCTAGCACTCTAGGAGGCCGAGGTGGATGGATCACTTGAGCTCAGGAATTCAAAACCTGGGCAAGAGGGAAACCCCGTCTCTAGTAAAAATAGCCAGGTGTGGTGGTGTGTGCCTCAGTTATTTGGGAGGCTGAGGCAAGAGGATTGCCCAAAACCAAGGGTTTGAGGTTGCTGTGAGCTATGATTCCATGGCACTCTACCCAGGATGACAGAGTGAGACTCTGCCAAAAAAATAAAAAAAATAGAGGCGGCGCCTGTGGCTCAGTGAGGAGGGTGCTGGCCCCATATACCAAGGGTGGCAGGTTCAAACCCAACCCCGGACAGACTGCAACAAAAAAATAGCTGGGCGTTGTGGTGGACACCTGTAGTCCCAGCTACTTGGGAGGCTGAGGCAAGAGAATCACCTAAGCTCAAGAGCTGGAGGTTGGTGTGAGCTGTGATGGCACAGCATTCTACCAAGGGCGATAAAGTGAGACTCTGTCTCTAAAAAAAAAAAGGAAAGAAAAATCAGTTCTCTGAAAGTTGATACTCTTAATTCTGTCATGTCTGTACAGTGTTGTACTTCAATTTAAAGCAACTAAAATTGGAGTCATCAGACAGAGCTGCGTATGTGAGTACACTTGACCTCACCCAGCAGGCTCAGCACAGGAGTCGTAATGCTGGGACATATTCAGGTTCTGCACCTCAAGCTCCTCAGCTCAAGTAATCCTCTTGCTTCAGGCTCCCAAATATCCAGGATTATAGGTGTATACACTGTGTCCAGCTAATTTAAAGATTTCTCTTTTTTTGAGATGGAGTCTCACCTTGTCATCCTTGGTAGAGTGCTGTGGCATCATAGCTTACAGCAACCTCAAATTCTTGGGCTCAAGTGATTCTCTTGTTTCAGTCTCCCAAGCAGTTGGGACTATAGGTGCCCATCACAATGCCCAGCTATTTTCAGAGATGAGGCCTCACTCTGGCTCAGGCTTCTGAACCAAAGATTTTTTTATTTTTTTAAGAGACAAAGTCTCACATGTCGCTCTCAGTAGAGTGCTGTACTATCACAGCTCACAGCAAGCTCCAGCTCTTGAGTTTAGACGGTTCTCTTGCCTCAGCCTCCTGAGTAGCTGGGACTACAGGTGCCCACCACAACACCCAGCTTTTTTGGTTGTAGTTTAGCTGGGGCCAGGTTCCAACCTGCCACCCTTGGTATATGGTGCCGGCTCCCTACTCACTAAGCCACAGGCACTGCCCCCCTTTTTTTGTTTTGTTTTAGAGACAGGGTCTCACTATGCTGTCCAGGTCTCAAACTCCTGACATCAAGTAATCTCTCCAACTTGGCCTCCTAAAGTGCTGGGATTATAGTCATAAGCCACTGTAACAAGCAGACTATGAAAACCTTGATGGTCAGGACTATTCACTGTTCTGTTCCTAGGTCCTAGCACCATGTGAGGGAATGTAGTGTCTATCTAACAAATATTTGAGATCACACACCCCAGTGAAGGAATCTCTCTGTATTTCCATTTTTTCATTTTCCAAAAATTTGATCTTTGATCAACTTTTCATTTGACAATGGTTTTGTAATATTATTTCCCATATGGAGAATGAAGATGTAGTGTAGTCTTTTCTCTAATGTGAATGTTCATTTCTTTCTTCTATTGCTAGTTTTGAAAAGTTTATTTTGGCTCCAAAATTGTTTTGGTAATGCAAAATAGAATTTTAGGGTAGTTGCTAGATTTGGGAAACCCCCATCAATCTTTTTTCATGTACAATGTTCAAGATTTCAAAGCATCTGAAGACCTCTTGTGCAGTAATAAACCATAAATACTCTGCTTTTTTGACAGTTATTAAGTTTGCTAGAGTTCCTAGAAGCCAACCCTACCCAGAGAAGACTGGCAGTAACTTAACTAGTGACAAAAGCAAGCTATATAAATATATTCCACTAAATTCAAACTGAATGCCTCTTGGCCAGGCAAGGGGTTCACACTTGTAATCCCAGCACTCTGGGAGGCCAAGATGGGTAGATTGCTTGAGCTCAGGAGTTCAAAACCAGCCTGAGCAAGAGTGAGACCCCCCATCTCTACTAGAATAGAAAAAATTAGCCGGGCATCATAGTGGTTGCCTGTAGACCAAACTACTTGAGCGACTGAGGCAAGAGGATCTCTTAAGCCTAAGAGTTTGAGGTTTCAGTGATCTATGATGATGCCACGGCACTCTACCCAGGATGACAGAGTGAGATTCTATCTCAAAAAAAAAAAAATGTATCTTAAATTCAACTTTCCCTCAGGTAGATCTCTAAAATGCCTAAGGATACCCTAATGCTGCTGAAAATGGGGGAAGTGCTCAGGGGTGACGGGTTGCGGGAACTTCTCTGGGCTGTCTTTGGCGAGGAGGGTGCCTGTGGAATCATGGTCTGTAACCCTGACACTTGCTCTGCCCTATTGGTCTACTCTGCTGTCCTGCACCGTGGTGGTTAGCACCCTCTGTCAGCTCTCCCTGCACAAGTGTCGGAATACCAGGGTGGTCACCGCAGGGTCTCCACAGTAATAGGTGGGAACGTAGGGCCAGCCCTTTCGGACCTGGCCTTTAGGAGCACTCTCAGATCACTCCCTCGTTCTCCTCTTTCTCTCCCCCACTCTCACTATTCTGGTAATTATGCTGGAGGACCCTGCGACACGGATGGCACCCATGTGTGCTGTCTGCTGCACATTCACGGCCCTGAACGGGAACTCCACCAGGGCCTGGAACAGTTGCTGTCCTCCCCCCTTTTCTCCTTGTCAGCATCAGTCTCCACAGTCGCTCCCTCTCCTACACTGCGAAGGTGCTTCCTGGGCTTACTCCTCTTTGTGGCAGTCAGTGTACAAAGACATCTTTCTTGGGGGTGTCATTCTTATTGATGAAATCATATCTGTTTCTTACACTGAACCATTTTACTCCTCCCAAAACCTTTGTGTCCTGGCCAGCAGGTGCTGCAGATGTGAGGCTGCCCGGCCACTGCTCCCTTTGCTGTTGCCTGCGGTGCCAGGCTTGGTGTCTGCAGTGGCTGCTGAGTCTCGGCCTCACTGCTCATGGTTGCAAGTAATTATATCCACCTTGACTTTGGTAGTTGAGTTCCACCATTGGGTCCTGCAAACTTGGGATGCAATTGCTCCCACTGCATTTAGGTTTTGCAGTTGAGTGGTTGGGGTTCCATGGGAGGTCTGGCCTACAGAGAAGTGTGGCCACAAAGCTTTGCAAGGTCTCTGGGGCTCCCTTCACAAGTCTTCCCACACATTCCTATCCCAATTTATCCAATTTCATTCTTTTTCATTCCATGCCCTGGCTTTAACACAAAACACCCAGAGAGACTGGGAGTTCAATTTGCATTGTAATTCAGCCACTCAAAGATAATTTTCAGCAATTTCAGGTCCAAGGCTACAAGTGATAATGTTGTCCTTCAGAGCACCCCTGTAAGCTCTTAGGTCACTTATATTGTAAGCTGGGAATTTGAATCTCTGAACTCTTGCTTTTCTTCTTTTTTTTTGAGACAGAACCTCAAGCTCTTGCCCTGGGTAGAGTGCTGTGGGATCACAGCTCACAGCAACCTCCAACTCCTGGGCTTAAGGGATTCTCTTGCCTCAGCCTCCCAAGTAGCTGGGACTACAGGTGCCTGCCACAACACTCGGCTATTTTTTGTTGTAGTTGTCATTATTGTTTAGCTGGCCTAGGTCAGCCTTGCTGTATGTGGCTGGCGCCATAACCACTGAGCTACAGGTGCCAAACCCACATTGTATACTTTAAGTATGTTCAATTTATTGTACAGTACTTCAGTATTTCAATTATGTCTCAAGAAATCCTTTTTAAAAAGTCATTGTGTTAGGGGAGAGTGAACTAAAAGGCCTTAATACATCTCCCTCATTGGTAGAAATTAATTTTTTGTAAGTCCAAAACAGAAAATGAAAACTCTTGGCTTGGTGCCTGTGGCTCAAGCGGCTAAGGGACCAGCCACATACACCTGAGCTGGCAGGTTTGAATCCAGCCCAGCCCATCAAACAACAATGATGGCTGCAATCAAAAAATAGTCAGGCATTATGGTAAGCGCCTGTATTCCCAGCTACTTGGGAGGCAGAGGCAGGAGACTCACTTGAGCCCAGGAGTTGGAAGTTGCTGTGAGCTGTGATGCTACGGCACTCTACCCAGAGCAACAGCTTGAGGCTCTGTCTCAAAAAAAAAAAAAAAAAAAAGAGAAAAAAGATAGGTGTGAGTGTTATACATTTTGAAGTTACATATATTAATTATTAGTTGTTAAAATGTGAATAAAGTGTTAGGTTTTTTTAAGATTAAAGTAGTCAAAACTCTGAAAATTACATCTAAGTAATTAAATGTGATGGTAATGGAGAGAGGTTTATCTTTCATTAACAGGTTGGTGATTACATTAGGAACTTGCTCTGTGTGTGTGTAAATATAATGAACACTGCTTTGGTACTACTTTAACAGGCATAAAACTTTGGTGGTGATCTTTTGAGAGATCAGGCCTGGTCCATTACCCAATGATTTCTCTTTTCTTTTCTTTTTTTGTTGACACAGAGTCTCTAATGCTCTGGGTAGAGTGCCATGGCATCACAGCTCAGAACAACTTCAAACTCCTGGGCCCAAGCAATTCTCTTGCCTCAGTCTCTCAAGTAGCGAGGACCACAGGCACCTGCCACAATGCCTAGCTTTTTTCTTTTTGTAGAGACAGAACCTCACTTCATTGCCCTCTCCCTTTTGTAGAGACAGAGCCTCACTTCATTGCCCACACTTCATTGCCTGTGTGGCGTCACACAGCTCACAGCAACCTCCAACTCCTGGGCTTAGGGCAATTCTCTTACCTCAGCCTCCTGAGTAGCTGGGACTACAGGTGTCCGACACAACACCCGGCTATTTTTTTGTTGCAATTTGGCAGGGAACAGGTTTGAACCCGCCACCCTCGGTATATGGGGCCAGCACCCTACCCAATGAGCTGCAAGCACCATCTGCCTAACTATTTTTTGTTGTTGTTGCAGTTGTCATTGTTGTTTAGCTGGCCTGGGCCAGGTTCAAACCCGCCAGCCACTGTGCTACAGGCACCGAGCCCCTATGATTTTTCCCTTTCTCTGGAAATTGCTCTTGGTACCCCAATTCATTAATCATGGCTCACCTACTTGTATATTTTAGACATGACCCTGCACATCTGGCCCTGATTGATTAGACCAGGTTACGGGCAACTGGAGAAGCAAACCATAAATAACCAGCATGATAAATAAGTAAATTATTTAGTATTCTACATGGTAATGACTATGGGAAAAATGAAAAAGATTATATCTGTTGTCCATGGCATTTGAAATTTGGACTAGGAGGTTCTACTTTAGTCTGGACTGATATAAGATGAAGAAGAGGTAAACTCAGAGAATAAGGGGTGGTTATCTTCTGTGTATCATGAGACTGAAAAACAAAGAAGGGGCTTTTTTTTTAGCTTGAGCCCAAGAGTTTGAGGTTGCTGTGAGCTGGGATGCCGTGGCACTCTACAAAGGGCCATAAAGTGAGACTCTGTCTCAAAAAAAAGTAAATTTATTTTTAAAATCTGATAGACAAAGGGGTAATGCCTGTGGTTCAGTGAGTAGGACGCCAGCCCCATATACCAACGGTGGCAGGTTCAAACCCAGCCCTGGCCAAACTGCAACAATAAAATAGCCGGGTGTTGTGTTGGGTGCCTGTAGTCCCAGCTACTCAGGAGGCGAGGCAAGAGAATCACCTAAGCCCAAGAGCTAAAGGTTGCTGTGAGCTGTGATGCCACAGCACTCTACTGAGGGTGAAAAGTGAGACTCTGTCTCTTTAAACAATAATGATAATTTAAAAAATAAAAATAAATAAAGAATGAAGGATGAAGCATATGTTCAGAGGGAAGGAGGAGTAGAATGTATTCCTGATATACTCTTTCAGTTTTTGTTTGATTCCCTTCTTCAGGAATAGCTATAGTTTTACTCTTGAGTTCTAGGAGGCACCTCTGTAACCATTTTATATAAACACACTTTTTTTTTTTTGGTTTAAGCTAACTTCAGGTAGTTTCCCTTGTTCCTTGCATCCAAAGTGATAAGTTAACAACAGCAGTCAACATTTATTAAGCACATACTAAGTGCCAGTCACTGTGCTAAGCACTTACATACTTTATCTCATTAGGTATAGATTTTGTCTGTCACTTTTTTTTTTAGAGACAGAGTCTCACTTTGTCACCCTCAGTAGAGTGCTGCGGCATCACAGCTCACAGCAACTTCCAACTCCTGGACTTAAGCAATTCTCTTGCCTCAGCCTCCTGAGCAGCTGGGACTACAGGAACCAGCCACACGCCTGGTTATTTTTTTGTTGTCGTTTGGCCGGGGCCAGGTTTGAACTTGCCACTTTCAGTATATGGGGCTAGTGCCCTACTCACTAAGCCACAGGCACTGACCCCTTGTCTGTCATATTTTAAAAATAAATTTATTTTCCCATTTTTTTTTTTTTTGAGACAGAGTCTCACTCTGTGGCCCTTGGTAAAGTGCCATGGCATTCCAGCTCACAGCAACTTCAAACTCCTGGACTCAAGCTATTCTCTTGCCTAGTCATCTCGAGTAGCCCGGACTACAGGCACCTGTCACAATGCCTGGCTTTTACATTTTTTTAGAGACAAGGTCTTGCTCTGGCTCAGGCTGGTCTCAAACTCCTGAGCCCAAGGCAATCCACCTGCCTTGGCCTCCCAGAATGCTAGGATTACAGGCATGAGCCACTGCGCCCAGCCAATTTTAAACATTTTTGAATCTTTTTTTGTGAGTCATCTTTTTTAGAAAGTTTGAAAAAAACATAAAGTATGAAGTAAGAGAAAAGAGAAAACCACTTTCCATAATCCTATTACCAGGAGATAACAGTTAACATTTTGTCTTTGCTTGTACCTAAAAAAATCATCATTCCCCACCACTTCAATTCCATTCTGTCTTCAATTCAAACTCTGCTTTCTAAATTAGTAAGTGAAGATAGCACAAATACATGAAAATATAGTAATAACACAAGAAAAATTCAAATTGCCTGTTGAATTCAGGGGCAATATCTTTTCTGCATCCTCAACGTTTAGTATAGAAAGTGCTAAACAGTAGATGCCAAGTGGATGACTGTATCACAATCCAACTTAACAGATTCATTTTTTCCCCAAAGCCTATTTTTATTTTATTTTATTTTATTTTTGTAAAGACAAAGTCTTACTTATCACCCTCAGTAGAGTGCCCTGGAGTCATAGCTCATAGCAACCTCCAACTCCTGGGCTTAGGTGAGTCTCTTGCCTCAGCCCCCTGAGTAGCTGGGACTATAGGTGCCACAACACCCAGCTATTTTTTTGTTGCAGTTTGGCCAGGGCTGGGTTTGAACCTGCCACCCTCGGTATATGGGGCCAGCGCCCTACCCACTGAGCCACAGGCACCGCCTGAGTGAAGCCTATTTTTAACAGATTTTTAACTTGTCTCTCTCCACTGTATTTTTAAAAATTCATATAGAGATGAAACTAACTTTCATGCAAAATTCTGGCCTCTGCTCACATTTGGCTGTATCAATCTCTCATTTTGTATCTATAATTTTGCAAACCTCAAGTGGCTTTCACATTGACAATCCTAAGGTTGTGGGGTATGTTCAAACACGAAAGATTTCTCATTGCGTCTGCTATCCTGTGCTTTCTAAAGACTGAACAGAGAACCGATATATTATAGAAATATTTCCAACAGTGTACAAAGAAAAGGTGTTTTCTAGTTAAGTTGTAATTTATTAAAAAATTCGATTAACAGGAAACTTTCCATACCCTGGAAATTATGATACGTGTCAGTTATGATTAAAAGATGAAATAATCCTTGTTAAATTTCCTGCAATTCTGCTTAATCTTTGTTGGTCTCTGGACAAGTTTCTGCATAACTAAACCCTGAAGAATTTTTCCAAAACAGTATTTATCTAGGTAGCTCACATTCCAGGAACTATTCAGTTTCTGGAATTACTTGGAAAAATTCAGAAGGCAAACATTACGCAAATTCTTGGCACATTCTTTGGCTAAGTCAAATAGTGCTGGCTACTGTTTCTAAAATGGTTACATTTTCAGTTAAACTAGAAATTTGAAGTTTAGGTATTTATTCTTATAATCTGTTAGTTAATATTATAATGACATTTGATTGGTTATAGTAATAGAAAATATTTATCTTATAAAAATTCTTAAGTCTGGGTGGTACCCATGGCTCAGTCAGCAAAGGTGCTGCTATATACACCTAGGGTGATAGGTTCGAACCCTAAGTCTGCTAAGCAACAATGACAACTGCTGCCAAAAAATAGCCAAGCACTGTGGCAGGTGCCTATAGTCCCAGCTACTCAGGAGGCTGAGGCAACAGAATCGCTTAAGTCCAAGAGTTAGAGGTTGCTGTGAGCTATGATGCAACAGCACTCTACCCAGGGTGATAGCTTGAGACTCTGTCTCAAAAAAAAAAAAAGTCTGGTGTGGTGGTAAGCACCTGTAGTCCCAGCCACTCTGGAGGATGAGGTGGGAGGATTGCTTGAGGCCAGAAGTTTGACACAGACTCACTGCATGTTATGGTGGCACCTATGAATAACCACTCTGCTCTAGAGCCTGAACAACACAGCAAAACTCCAGCTATAAAAAGAAAAAAAATCCTTAGTTAATAGAATGAATATACAAGAATTATCTTATTATAAAACAATCATTTGTAACTTGTAAATGATTATTGCTATTGGGGTGTGGTGGCTCACGCCTATAATCCTAGCAATCTTGGAGGCCTAGCTGGGTGAATAGCCTGAGCTCTGAAGTTCGAGACCAGCCTGAGTAAGAGGCGGACTCCGTTTCTACTAAAAAAATAGAAAACTAACCGGGTGTTGTGGTGGGCTGAGGCAGAAGGATCACTTGAGCCCAGGAGTTTGAGTTGCTGTGATCTAGACTGAGGTCATGGCACTCTAGCCTGGGCAACAGAGGAAGACTCTGTCTCAAAAAACCAAAAAAGATTACTTATAAAGTATTAGTTACTTGATTATTAAAATGTTCCTTGACTTTACTCCTCTTATTTTGCATGGCCTCAGTACATTATATATTTCTTTTTTTTTTTAACATTATATATTTCTAGTCCTAAACTGCTGTTAAAATTCCAGTTTAGACTGGCATATCAGCTGACAAATGAATGCTTTGAATTAAGGTTTGATAGCTCTGTCTGCCAACAAGTAATTCCATTTTTGCGGTGTTTCCATATTAGTCGAGTAATTATGATTTACTTTTTTTGTTTGTTTAGAGATAGGGTCTCACTCTGTTGCCCAGCCTACAGTGCAGTGGCAACATCATAGTTCACTTTAACCTCGAATTCCTGGGCTCCTGCTTCAGCCCGTTGATTAGCTGGGACTGCAGGCACACACCACTATGCCTAGTTAATTTTCCTGTTTTCAGAGTTGGGTCTCACTATGTTGCCCAAGCTGGTCTGAAACAGTCTAAAACTCCTGGACTTAAGCAGTTCTCTTGGCGTGGCCTCTCAAAATGTTAGGATCATAGGTATGAGCCATGTACCCAGCCTAAATATGAATTATTTAAATACTTGCTTGCAGCTGATCTAGTGGCTAACACTGTCTCCAAGGAAAAAAAATTGCTTAGACATATTGTTCTTATTTCATAGAACGTGTGAAAATGAGTAAAGAGATAAATTTTAGTTCACAAATTTAATACAATTAAAAAAAATAGAGAAATCAGGCAAGCTGTTGCTTACAGCTTTATAGCTGTCACCTTCAAAAGCAAAATCTTACATTCCAAAACATGAGTGATAACATCTCTCAGAGGCTAAACTGCTTTTTCTTTCTCACAGCTACTAACTAGCTGCACTTTAAGACGATTTTAACATATGGCTAGTGTATTAGTTTCATAGGGCTGTTGTAATGACAAACCACAATCATGGTGACTTAAAACGACAGAAATGTATTCTCTTACAGTCCTGGAGGCTACAAGTCTAAAATCGAGGTGTCAGCAAGGGTGCGTTGCCTCTGGAGGATCCAGGGAAGAACATTTCCCTGCCTCTTTCTTAGCTGCTGGTCCTTATTGACATAATCCTTGTCAATCCTTGTCTTGCAGCTTTGTCACTCCAATCATTCCTTCATAGCCACATGGCTTTTTTTTTTTTTTTTTTTTTAGACAGAGTCTCACTATGTTGCCCTTGGTAGAATGCCATGGAGTCACAGCTCACAGCAACCTGTAACTCTTCGGCTCAAGTGATTTTCTTGCCTAAGCCTCCCAAGTAGCTGGGACTACAGATGCCCGCCACAATGCCTGGCTATTTTTTGTTGCAGTTGTCATTGTTGTTTAGCTGGCCCAGGCCAGGTTCAAACATGCCAGCCTCAGTGTTTGTGGCTGGCGCTGTAACCACTGTGCTACAGGTGCCAAGCCTGCCATAAGTTTTTTAATTGTTTTCTTAATAATTTTAAATCATATAAAACAATAGGAGGCTGGCATACCGAGCTTCACAACAAAAATACACTGTGATGTAATTGTTGAAAGTTTAATTACCCTGAAAATTCTTTCAGTCCTATCATCATCTGTCATCTAATGCTAGCAACTTGAAGAAAGCCACAAAGTGGCAATTGTATAAAACATAGGTTCAAATAATTTTTCATGGTACTACCATTATTGGAAAAAAATTATCATTAGGATGGGGGCTGAATTTTTTGACTTGTAGAGATGTAGTTTCAAAAAACATTAAATTGTAGCATTACTTTTTTTTTTAAATTTCTTGAGTTTTTATTTTTTTCTTTTCTGGCCCTCAGATGTACTGATAGAATTAATTATTTTTATTTCTTATTCATGTATTTATTTTTAATTTTTCAGCAGAGTGTCATGGCATCATAGCTCAGAGCAACTTCAAACTCTTGGCCTTAGCGATCCTCTTGCCTCAGCCTCTCAAGTAGCTGGGACTCTAGGTGCCTGCCACAACACCTGGCTCATTTTTGAAAACAGAGGTCTTGTTCTTGCTTGGGCTGGTCTCAAACTCATGAACCCAAGCAATCCACCCACCTCAGCCTCTCAGAGTACTAATCTTATTTATTTATTTAAGACAGAATCTCAGTTTGTCACCCTTGGTAGAGAGCCATGGTGTCATGGCTCACAGCGACCTCCAGCTTTTGGGCTCAATCGATCCTCTTTGTTTCAGCTGCCCTAGAAGCTCAGATTATAGGCACCTGCCACAATATCCAGCTGATTTTTTCTATTTTTAGTAGAGACAGGCTCTGGCTCCTGCTCAGGCTGATCTTGAACTCCTGAGCTCAAGCAACACACCTGCCCCAGCCTCCCAGAGTGCTAGCATTATAGGCATGAGCCACCACACCCGGCAACTCATTCTCCATTGACCCATGGATTTTTCCCTATTAATTCATCCATCTGTTCATTTATCATACCAGGAATGTATGTGAAGCTACCACCCCACCCAAGGAAACAGCTTTAAGGAGAATGTGTCTACATATATATTCATTCTCCCATCTTCTACTACTGTTCCCTGTGTTCCCTGCTTCCCCTTGTATCCAAAGGCAACCACTAACTTAAGCCTTGCTTTTGAACTTTATAAAAAGGTTGTCATTTTGGCGGTGCCTGTAGCTCAGTGGGTAGGGTGCCAGCCACATAAACCGAGGCTGGCGGGTTGGAACCCGGTCCAGGCCAGCTAAAACAATGATGACAACTGCAACAATAACAACAAAAAAAATAGCCGGGCATTGTGGCAGGTGCCTGTAGTCCCAGCTACTTGTGAGGCTGAGGCAAGAAAATCACTAAAGCCCAAGAGAGGTTTCTGTGAGCTGCAATGCCAGGGCACTCTACCCAGGGTGATAGCTTGAGACTCTGTCTCCAAGAAAAAAAAAAAAAGGTTATCATTTTGTGTCACTAAGATTTATCCATGTTGCTTCTGCTTGTGGTTTTTTTCACATTTGAAAATATTTAGTTTTAGTTTGCTGTCCCTGCTTGTTAAATAATACATGATTTGGATGAAACAACTTTAAGAAAGGCAATCTAACTATGTACAAGCAGTCTCTGGGTTACAAACAGGATAGGTTCCATAAGTTTGTTTTTAAGTTGAATTTTTATGTAAGTTGCAACAGGTACATTTATCTATAACCTGTAATAGCCTCCATTCATAAGTGTGAGTTGTAAGTCAGTCAGATGTTTGTAATTTGGGGACTGCTTGTAATTGTATTAGTCTGCTGAGGCAGTCATAACAAAATCGCTTAAAAAATGGGGTTAGGGCTTCACCACATGAATTTTGGAGGGACACAATTCACTCCATAGTATAAATGATACAGGTCAGAGTTCTCATGTTAAATTGAAGGGAAATGTACATAGAAACAAAGATATTAGATATAATTCAAATAAAATCTTTATGTTACATTGACAATTTAATTATCAAAGTCTTGGTCATACTAAGCCAAAATGACCCCAATTTTATGTTTTTTGTCAGTCATTAGGAACATGTCATATTTATTTTTTTTACTATAGATGTGCTAGTATCTCGTGTCTTTTTTTTTTTTTTTAAGACAGAGCCTCAAGCTGTCCCCCTAGGTAGAGTGCCGTGGCATTACAGCTCACAGCAACCTCTAACTCCTGGGTTCAAGCGAGTCTCCTGCCTCCGCCTCCCAAGTAGCTGGGACCACAGGCGCCCGCCACAACGCCCAGCTATTTTTTGGTTGCAGCCGTCATTGTTGTTTGGCGGGTCCGGGCTGGGGATTCGAATCCGCCACCTTAGGTGTATGTGGCTGGCGCCTTAGCTGGTTGAGCTATAGGCGCCGAGCCTCGTGTCTTAATATATTTAAGTTTTAGCAAATCTAAGCCAAGAAGTCAATGATGCCTCAAAAGACAAAATAAAGTACCACTCTCTTTTTAGTTTCATAGTGAATGTACATAATTTTTTTTTTTTGAGACAGAGCCTCAAGCTGTCCCCCTGGGTAGAGTGCCGTGGCATCACAGCTCACAGCAACCTCCAACTCCTGGGCTCAAGTGAGTCTCCTGCCTCAGCCTCCTGAGTAGCTGGGACCACAGGTACCTGCCACAATGCCCGGCTATTTTTGGCTATTTTTCGGTTGCAGCCATTATTGTTGTTTGGCGGTCCCAGGCTGGATTCCAACCCACCACCTTGGGTGTATGTGGCTGGTGCCTTAGCCACTTGAGCCAGAGGTGCCGAGCCTGTGACATAATGTTAAAATTTCTCTATTACCAGAGGTATATGAATGATTCATATTTCTGATTTGTGAAATTACTCAGGGTATGTTTAGTTACATTTCAAATTGGAAAGCAAATAAGTAATTTCAGATAGATGGAATAACTATATTTTTAAAACTCTTTAGATATCTAAATATTTTATATTTTTATCTATTTGGTTATATTTTTACTTTCACAAAAATGCTTGTGTCACCTGGGTGTGGTCACTCACTCATGCAATCCTAGCTCCTAGGGAGGGTGAGGTGGGTTAATTGCTTGAGTTCAGGAGTTTGAGACCAGTGTGAGTGAGACCCAAGAGTTTGAGGTTGCTGTGAGCTATGATGCCACAGCAGTCTACTGAGGGTGACAAAGTGAGACTGTCTCAAATAAATAAATAACAATAGAAAAAAATTAGCTGGGTGTCATGGCAGGTGTCTGTAGTCCTAGCTACTGGGGATGCTGAGGCAGGAAGATCACTTGAACCCAGGAGTTTGAGGTTGTTCTGAGCTAGGCTCACATAGCACTCTAACCTGGGCAACAAAGTGAGATTCTGTCTCAAAAAAATATAATAAATAAATAAATAAAAAGTATGTGTCTCCTCTGACCCCAATTCATCCATTTAAACTACCACCCTGCTCAACATTTTCTGTGACATTCAGTATGAACAGTCTATCTTTTCCTTTTATCATTCCTACAAACTCTCCACTCCAGAACCGCATTGTCCATTACAGTGGACACTGCCTACCTATAGCCATTAAATTAAATTAAAAACTCATTTCTCTAATTGCACTAGATACTTTTCAAGTGTGGTATAGTCACATGTGGCTGGTGGCTAATGTCTTGCACAATGAGGGTACAGGATTATTTCCATTGTTGCAGAAATTTCTTTTGGACAGTACTGCTCTAAAGTACTGGAAGAGTTTGTGATTAGTTGTATGGCTGAAGTAGGGGGTTAGGAGTTTATCCTCGAGTTGGATTGGATGCTATTTTGTACACAGATTATATGCCTGTATGTATGCATATGGGAGTGGGGCTGATTGAAATTGTGTGGGGGTAGAAAAAAGACTCACAAAGCTACTCCTTCATGTAATCACTGTTTTAATCATAACAAACTCTTTTTCTGAAAAAGAAATTAGACTTTATCACCTCTAATCCTTTTTCTTTTTTTTTTGCAGTTTTTGGCTGAGGCTGGGTTTGAACCCACCACCTCCGGCATATGGGGCTGGTGCCCTACCCCTTTGAGCTACAGGTGCCGCCCTCTTTTTTTTTTTTTTTTTTTTAATATTGTGGTTGTTTCTATGAGCTATTATTTTCTTTTCTTTCTTCCTGTTTTCTTTTTCTTTCTTTTTTTTTTGGGGGGGGGACAGAGGTAGAGTCCATGATGTCATAGCTCACTCTGTGTTCTGGGTAGAGTCCATGATGTCATAGCTCACAGCAACCTCAAAATCGTGGGCCCAAGTGATCCTCTTGCCTCAGCCTCTCAAGTAGCTGGGACTACAGGCACCCGCCACAATGCCCAGCTATTTTTAGAGATGGAGGGGTCTCACTCTTGTTCAGGCTGGTCTTGAAGTCCTGAGCTCAAGCAATTCACCCACTTCGGCCTCCCACAGTGTTAGGATTATAGGCATAAGCCACTGCACTCAACCTATGAGCTATTATTTTCTTCACACCACTATTCACCAAAACATACCCTTCAAGGCCCAAATGTCTCTTCCTTTGTGAAGTTCCCAGGGCACCCCTTTTTCGGGCTCCCAGACAATGTAGTTCATATCTCCATAATAAAACACATCACAGCCTTTCCTTAAATTATTATTTATTGTATGTCTCTGATTCCTCCAATAGATTATGATCCTGTCAAGGGGCAGGGACTTTGTCATGTTTTATTTATTTATTTATTTATTTTTATTTTTATTTTTTTTTTTGAGACAGAGCCTCAAGCTGTCCCCCTGGGTAGAGTGCCATGGCATTACAGCTCACAGCAACCTCCAACTCCTGGGCTTAAGCGAGTCTCTTGCCTCCGCCTCCTAAGTAGCTGGGACCACAGGCGCCCGCCACAACGCCCGGCTATTTTTTGGTTGCAGCCGTCATTGTTGTTTGGCAGGTCTGGGCTGGGGATTCGAACCTGCCACCTTAGGTGTACATGGCTGGCGTCTTAGCCGGTTGAGCTATAGGTGCTGAGCCTATTTATTTATTTATTTATTTTTGAGACAGAGCCTCAAGCTGTCCCCCTGGGTGGAGTGCTGGTGCATCACAGTTCACAGCAACCTCCAACTCCTGGGCTCAAGCGAGTCTCCTGCCTTCGCCTCCCAAGTAGCTGGGACCAGGCGCCCACCACAACGCCTGGCTATTTTTTGGTTGCAGCCATGATTGTTGTTTGGTGGGCCCGGGCTGGATTCGAACCCGCCACCTTAAGTATATGTGGCTGGCGCCAAGCCTATTTATTTATTTTTGAGACGGTCTCACTATGTGGCCCTTGGTAGAGTGCTGTGGCATCACAATTCGTAGCACACTCAAAACTCTTGGGCTGAAGCGATTCTCTTGCCTCAGCCTCCCAAGTAGCTGAGAATACAGGGACACGCCACAACACAGGGCTATTTTTTGTTACAGTTGTCATTGTTGTTTAGCTGGTCCAGGCCAGGTTTGAACCCGCCAACTTTGGTGTATGTGGCTAGCTCTGTAACCACTGTACTACAGGTGTTAAGCCTGTTTTTTGTTCTTTAAATATTCCCTCAGTGCTTAGTACAATGCCTTACCCATTATGGGAGCCCAGTAACCATTGAATTAACTTTTATTTATTCTTTTAGAGACAGGGTCATATACAGTGACATCATCACAGCTGACTGTAACTTTGAATTTCCCGAGTAGCTGGGGCTACATACAGGTATGTGCCATTGTAGAGAGAGGGTCTCTCTATTGCCCAATCTGGTGTTGAACTTCTGGCCTCAAGCAATCCCCCACCTGCCAAAATGCTCAATTACAAGTATGATTCACCCTGCAGGCCTGAATTGACTTTTGTTTTGTTTTGTTTGAGACAGAGCCTCAAGCTGTCCCCCTGGGTAGAGTGCCGTGGCATTTCAGCTCACTGCAACCTCCAACTCCTGGGCTCAAGCGAGTCTCCTGCCTCAGCCTCCCAAGTAGCTGGGACCACAGGTGCCCACCACAATGCCCGGCTATTTTTTGGTTGCGGCTGTCATTGTTGTTTGGCAGGTCGGGGCTGGATTCGAACCTGTCACCTTGGGTGTACATGGCTGGTGCCTTAGCCATTTGAGCCACAGGCACCGAGCCCTGAATTAACTTTTAAACAGTTCATATGTCTACAGACATCCTAGTGTTAAATCTGCTCCAAGCCCAGTTTTCATTATCTCAGTGGTAACTCCCAATTACTTAGGCCTAAAACCTTAAGAATCATACCTAATTTCTTGTCTCCTCACTTTTTCTATTTTTTTACTGTCTTAATTTTTTTATTTTTTAAATTAAATTTATTTATAAATTTATTTTTATAATAAATATATAAAATATAAATATATTTATTTTTATAATATTTATAAAATATTTTTAAAATATTTATATAAATTTAAATTGTTTTAAATTAAATTTATTTATAAACATATCCAATATGTCATGAGTTCAAGAGTTTGATCCATTTTCCAAAGAGATTTCACTTCTTAAAATGTTCTTCAGGGTGGCACCTGTGGCTCAAGGAGTAGGGCACTGGCTCCATATACCGGCCCTCCCAAAAAAATGTTCTTCATATCTGTTAAGTGAATTAATAATTTAACAAAGCATCCTCATTTCTTAAGCAGTTGGTTTCTTACTATAAAGAAAGATGCAATGCCTATAATCCTAGCACTCTGGAAGGCTGAGGTGGGTGGCTTGCTTGAGCTCAGGAGTTTGAAACCAGCCTGAGCATGAGTGAGACCACATCTCTAAACAAATAGCCAGGTATTGTAGCGGGAGCCTGTAATCCCAGCTACTAAGGAGGCTGAGGCAAGAGAATCACTTGAGTCCAAGAGTTTGAGGTTTCCGTGAGCTATACTGACATAGTACTCTATACCAAGGGTGACAAAGTGAGACTCTGTCTCAAAAAAAAAAAAAAAAAAAGAAAGAAATAAAAAGAAAGAAAGAAAAGTGCAGGAAATTTCAACTCTAAATTACAAATTCATCATAATTAGTAACTGCCACTTATTTTCCACTGAAAATGGAAGTTCTTCCCTGGGTCTTCCTCATGGGGGCTCCGGGCAGAGGTTGTGAACCTCCCCATGCTCTGTCCCAACGCTGTGCTTTTGGAAGTTCTGCTACAGGTACAGAGACCAAAGGCAGAAGAAATGGTGGCACCATACTTTCCTCTCTTTTTCTTGTATTTTCATCACCTCTGCTGCTATTGTCTGGCTCTTGTTACCATCTCTCCTTGGGAATTTTGCAGTTGTCTTATACCCTTCTTCCACACTTGTATCTCTGCAGCAATGTTTAACCCAGATGTTAGAATGCTTCGTTGATTTTATGCAAAACAAACAAAAAAAGTACATAGAGCTTAGCATTTGCCAGTCACTGTTCTAGTTGCTTTATAAATACTAACTTATTTATTCCTCTTAATGATTCTCTGAGGTAGATACTATTATTATTTCTATTTTACAACAGAAGAAAATGAGGCACAGAAAGATTAATTTGTCCAAGGATGCCTAACTCATCAGACATAAATCATATCCTGTCATTTTTTATTTTTTTGCTTAAAAATATCCAAAATTCATTGTGGTGCCCGTAGCTCAGTGGGTAGGGCACCAGCCACATACACCCAGGGCTGGCAGGTTCACACTGGCACAGGCCTGTTAAAAGAACAATGACAACTGCAACAACAACAAAAGAGCTGGACGTTGTGGTAGGCGCCTGTAGTCCCAGCTACTTGGGAGGCTGAGACAAGAGAATTGCTTAAGCCCAAAAGTCTGAGGGTACTGTGAGCTGTGATGCCATGGCACTCATGATAGGGTGACAGCTTGAGATTGTCTCAAAAAAAATAAAAAATAAAAAATCCAAAATTCCTACCTTAGAGTATAACCAAAGTCCTCCCAGGGGCCTTAAAGGCTAGACATAATCTGTATCTGCTCTTCCCTACTTTATTTTCATATATATTTATTTTGATATTTTGGTTTATCTCTCCCCAAATTAAGCTCCACCAGAAGGGAAGGCAGGAATTTTTGTTCTGTCTTTTACCAACCTTTTTTTCCATCAGTGCCCAAAACAATGCCTTACATAGTAGACCCTCTTTAAATAACTGTCACACAGATGAATGTCTCTCTTATTTACTGTATGTGGAAACAAATGTTCAAGACAGCAAAAACAGAAACTTAACAGAGTATTGTATAAATTCAATTTACTTATAGTGTTGTAATCCTCAACTCTTGCTATCTATTGAGTCTTTACAAAGTTACACAATCTTAGCAAAGTAATAATTGTATAAAGTTAAAATATCTAGGAATATGAAAAACTCCATTTACTAAAAGGTAAGTTACTGAGGGTAAAAATGCAAAAGCAGGCTCAGCGGCCATAGTGCAGGAGTTATGGTGCTGGCCACATGCACTGAGGCTGGTGGGTTCCAACCCTGCCCAGGGACAGCTAAAAAAAATAAAAATGACAACTGCAACTAACAATAGTCAGGTGTTGTGGTGAGCGCCCTGTAGTCCCTACTCCCAAGTAGGGAAGCTGAGGCAAGAGTCGCTTAAGCCCAAGAGTTTGAGGTTAGTGTGAGCTGTGAGCTATGATGCTATGGCACTCTACCAAGGCCAAGGCCAACGTAGTGAGATTCTGTCTCAAAAATATCACTCTTTAGTTACTTAAATGTAACATAAAGAAACACCAAAACAGAGGGAGAGCCTAAAAGAGAGTTGACAACAGTTTGGAAGAGGATGATTGTGCAGGAATTCTGCCTGAAGTTCTAAACCGCCAAGAACAAAGCACGACCTTTGGGCAGAGTTCTAACAAAACAGCAACTGTAGATTAAGATTCCAAAATGATTTCACCCTTGTATAATACCATAAAAACAAGCCCTTTTAAGGACCAGTTATAGGATGTGCTAGTTTGGGGGGGGGGGCATAGACCAATGGGTATGCACCAAGAGTAATTTATCCACACAGGAAGGT
Organism: Galago senegalensis; assembly: GCA_963575145.1. Taxonomy (NCBI): domain Eukaryota; kingdom Metazoa; phylum Chordata; class Mammalia; order Primates; family Galagidae; genus Galago; species Galago senegalensis. The sequence continues at coordinate 7,739 of CAUYTI010069600.1, read as the reverse complement.
GAAATTTAAAAAAAGAGAATAATCTAAATAAACAATTGAATATAATTTTAAACTATGGTAGTGGTCAGTTACAAGAGCTGAATGCTATTTTATATTATTGTATCCTTTTCTCAATTTCATCTTCTGAAACGTGTTCTTGAGGTTCATTTGTTTTCAATTATTTACGTTAAATTGTTCAAACACTGCTGCACTGAGTTTTCCTTGACAGCTGTTTTCCTTTGGATGGAAGAAGTTAATCCTGGGTATGCTTAAAACATTGGGGGTAAAAGTGCTTCCATATTCACAAAAACTACTTACCTAATTTGTAAATCCTTATTTCCGAGTTTCCCTCCCAGGGTTCCTGATTCTGTAGTTTTGAAGACAAAAACCTAAGTTTCCAGCTAGTACCCAGAGTGATTGTGAGGCCAGTGGCCCAAAGACCGAATCTTCAGAACGACTTGACTCAATACTATTTTACTTTGCAACTTTCAAAATATTAACTTTAGAACTCTAAGGTGGAGGGGAGGACTCAGGTGCTGTCAGGAGAAGCAAGAATGAGCCGCCCATGTTGTGCCATGTGGCAAAACTTTGCTTCAGTTTGTAGATGTGTCCCGGGGGGGGGTGGGGAAACAGTTCATTTTCATCGAGTAATTAACCATCTTCCAACTACTGCCGTCCACGTCCCTCAAGACGACCCCCAAAGTCATGAACTCATCTCCTTGGCGAAAGATGAAGCTCGGCTACCCCGAGTGCCCTCGCGGGGCCGCGGGAACCGGGGCTCGCTTCCCGCCACGCGGCTCCTCCTCCGCTCGCCCTCTCGGGGCTGGTTTCCCAGAGGCGCCCAGCGCGGCAGGTCTTGGCGCCAACCAGGTGGCGGCGCTGTCCGCCCCGCGCGCGGCCGCCTCGGGCCCGAGGGAGGCGGAGGCACGGCCGGCGGAGGAAGGGGAGGGAGCGAGGCGCGCGCGTTGCTCTCGCGTGCTCTCGCGCCGCTCGCGTGACCGGCCGGTGTGTGCGTGAGGCGCCGGCTCCCCGGGGCACGGACGGCCGGGCGCGCGCCGCTGTGAGGGGCGTCCGGGGCCGGCTCGGCTGCCCGGGCCGGCGCGAGGGGCGGGCGTGCGGGCCGTGCGGGGCCCGGGCGGACACACGCGCACTCGCTCCCGGAGGAGCCTCCTCCGAGGCTGCTCTTCCTCGGCCAGACGGAGAGCGGCACTGTCTCCCCGCCCAGCGCACACTCGCCCCGTGTCTCCCCCCGCGGCGGCTGCTCCTCCTCGGCACCGCCAGCCCCAGCGCCGCTCCCGGGCTGGCGGGCGGGCGGCGGCGGGACCCGCGGAGCCGCTTTGTGTGCAGCCCAACGAGGGGCGGCGGCGCAACCACCTGACAGAGGCCCGGCGCTTGATGCACCTTCCGCCCGCATGAGGAGGAGGTAAAGGCGGCGGCGGCTCGGCTCCCGCCCTCGGCTGGTGGAGGGAGGGGACGGAAGGGGAGACGGGGAGGGGGGGCGCGGGTCGCAGGCCCGGCGGGGCTGCCCAGAGGTGCCGGCAAGGCCTCGGCGGGCCCGGGCGGCGCCAGGTGGCCGGGGGCGAGAGAAGCCGCTGGGGCCCCTCCGCCGAAGTTGAAGGAACAAAATGTGAAGTGCGGAGCCGCGTCAGCCGCTTCCTGGCGTGGGGTTGGGGGTGGAAGGTGGCTTGTTTTCTCCTCCCGCGGGGGTGGGGAGCGGACCAGGGGACGGGCGGGAGCGCGCCAAGGACTGGCCGGGGTCCCGCAGCTGTGCTGGGCAAGGGCATTTTGTTCCCGGGGGCCATCGCCGCCAGTGGGTCCGGTTGGGTCCCTAGTTTTGCGGCCTAAGCTGAGCCCTATAGGCCTCGCGTCTGCTTTCCCGAAGGGGACCGGCCGGGCGGGGACGCGGCGCTTCTCTCTGGCCCGGCGGGGGCCTTGAGGTCCTCGCTGGCCTCTCGAAGCCTCCAAACTTCGGACGTTGGTGCTCGCGGGTGGATTTCATTGTGAAAGGTGGAATGGGAAACTCCTGGCGCTGCTCGGCGCCGCCCGCGGCCGCGGTGCTGGTGCCCGGGAGCGCCGCGAACCCGGCGCTGGCGGGGCCAGCCGGCGGGGGTTGAGCTTCAAAAGGAGAGGGTGGCGGGACCGCTGCCGGGTCCCCGGCCTCCGGGGAGAACGGGCCCTTTGCAGATTAGAGATATTTGAAACGAAAAAAGAGGTTACAAAGTCGCCCCTTTCGCGCTGAACTTTGGTTTTCTGACCGATAGAGGCCGGTAGAGGACTGTGAGAGAAAAGTTGTCCCCCAGGATGGACTTCACCGCGCAGCCCAAGCCTGCCACTGCCCTCTGTGGCGTCGTGAGTGCCGACGGGAAGATCGCTTACCCTCCGGGGGTAAAGGAGATCACCGACAAGATCACCACCGACGAAATGATCAAACGACTGAAGGTAAGTTCCTCGGCATGTACTTTCCCACTAAGATGTCTTTGGCAGGAGGTGCTTTCTCCGGTCGTAGTACTGCACTGGTGGGCCTGATCTTTACTGTTTCACCTGCTAAGTTTTTTAGATCCTTTTCTGTCTTCTCCCTTATCTCTTTGAAAGGTATTGTTCTCCCTTTAATACATCTTTGAATAACTTCTGAAGGTGAACAGAATGCCCATTATGGGAAATTTTTTGAAAGTGATTTTTTTTTTAAGTTTTTCAAGTCTAAGAATTGATAAGTTTTTAAAGGTTTTTTTCCTGGAAATATTTAATGAGTATAACTGTTCAAAGTAGGTTGCAAATTTAAGGCTTAGCACTTTCTGAGGTTGAAGTGGGAGGATCAATAAGGTCGCGAGGTGGAAGGTGCAGTGAATTATGATGGTACCACTACACTCCAGCCAGGGTGACAGAGCCATACCCTGTTTCTTTTAAAAAAAAAAAAAAAGTAACCTTAAGAGCCAGCTGGGTGGCTAACGCCTGTAACCCTAGCACTCTGGGAGGCCCAGGCTGGTGAATTGCTTAAGCTCACAGGTTGGAAACCAGCCTGAGCCAGAGTGAGACTTTGTCTCTAAAAATAGCTTGGCATTATGGCAGGTGTCTGCAGTCTCACCTATGGAGGCTGAGGCAGGAGAATTGCTTGAGCCCCCAAGAGTTTGAGTTTGCTGTGAGCTGTGACTCTACTGGGGCTGGGGGAAGGGTGGTGACAAAAGTGAGACTGTCTCAAAAAATAAAATAATTTACAAATTTAAATGTAGATAATAATTTGTCTAGGAAGGTTCTTATTTTCATCAGCTTTTGAGAGAACCGATTTTAAGCACAAATTTTTTAATTGTCTCTGGGGCAACTTACATATATATAATATATTGTGATTAAACTTTGACAGAAATGCTGACTTTTCAGAGTTCAGGCTTGAAGTCTTCAAGATAATTTGAGTCCTGATGTACAGGGGAGTTAGAAAGGAGTATTTTGGCTCTTTCAATGAGGTGTCAGCTTATTTTGTTTAAGCTTGGTGGTCCTTAGGTGAAGATTTTAAGCTTCAAGCTTATGTTGGTCTTTGTTTTTGCTTTCTGTCCCAAGGGTTCTCAAACTTTTTAAACAGGGTGCCAGTTCACTGTCTCTGAGACCATTGGAGGGCCAGACTGCGGGGCAGGGCCCAGTCAGCTGCTAAGCAGGACAGGCAGCGGCAGCAAAAACACCCGGTGGGCCAGATAAATGTCTTTGGCGGGCCGCATGTGGCCCGCGGGCCATAGTTTGAGGACGCCTATATGCTCATGGGACAGAACATGTGGGATGTTGGGCAATGCTGGAGATGATATGGTTGTTACAGTTGGAGCTAGATGAGAGTAGGGAAAGATTGGGATAGGGAAAGACTAGAGTTGGTAAATACAGTTAGGAAACTGTCAATGATGTTGTAGGTAAAAGATATTGAAATCTTTTTTTTTTCCTTAGACTAACTGTGTCCCCCTCAGTAGCTCACAGCAACCTCAAACTCTTGGGCTCAAGTCATTCTCCTTGCCTTAGCCTCCTGAGTAGCGGGGAGTATAGGCGCCTGCCACAATGCCCACCTTTTTTTTGTTTTTTCGGTTTTTTTGAGACACAGTTTCACTATGTCGCCCAAGCCTCTGTGCCGTCGTATCACAGTTCAGCAACCTCAAACTCTTGGACTTACGTGATTCTCTTGCCTCAGTCTCCCAAGTAGCTGGGACCACAGGCACCTGCCACAACACCTGGCTATTTTTTGGTTGCAATTTGGCTGGGGCTGGGTTCGAACCTACCACCCTCTCTACCACCCAAACCACTGAGCCATAGGCACCGCCCTGCCTCACTTTTTTTATTCTCAATAGATGCGGGGTCTTGCTTTTGCTCCAGCTGGTCTCAAACTCAGGAGCTCAAACAATCCACCCCCCTCAGCCTCTACCCACTTTGCTCTTAGAACTTAGTATAGTGCCCCGTAAGTGTATACAATGTTGTGCTTTAATGAATACAGTATTTAAAGTCTCCCTGTGGTTTCCTTTTAAAAATCTAATTATATTCTGAAATTGTTGCCTTTTTCAAAGGAATAAGACACAGTTTCTTTAATTAAAACAAAATTTGGGGCAGTGCCTGTGGCTCAGTGAGTAGTGCGCCGGCCCCATATACCGAGGGTGGCGGGTTCGAACCCAGCCCCAGCCAAACTGCAACCAAAAAATAGCCAGGTGTTGTGGCAGGTACCTGTGGTCCCAGCTACTTGGGAGGCTGAGGCAAGAGAATCGCCTAAGCCCAGGAGTTGGAGTTTGCTGTCAGCAGTGATGCCACAGTACTCTACCGAGGTGGACAAAGTGAAACTCTGTCCCTAAAAAAAATTTTTTTACATTAAAATAGATTTGATACTAAAGATGATACATACATTTAGGTGCTTAATGGAAGCTTTTTAAAGTTATATTAAGTGTTTTGAAAGTCTGAAAAATTATGAAATATAAAGCTTGTTTAAAAAAATGGAAAGTTATGACTATACGTTTTCCACTTGAAAATAGATTGTCAGAAGTACTGTTAACTATAAGTGGGCATATAACCAAGTCTACATTGAGCATTGGGTTACAATATTGCATTTGTGATGAGTTATTTTTGCAGTTAAAATTGATCTAAATTTGTAGGATCAACCAGTTTGATTGTTCTTATTACTAAAATTTTGCTTTTCTAAAAAAATTATTTTATATTCCTCTTGCTTTCTTTTCTCAGTTTTGGTTTTGTACTTTTTTTGGAATCGAATCTCTGTTTAGTTAAATTATTCCTATCTAGTTGGAAATGTAGATTTTTAACAACACAGTAGAACCTCCATAGTTGACTCCCTGCATATATGCACCATTTTTTAAGTTGACATGATTTTTTTTTTTGAGACAGAGCCTCAAGCTGTCCCCCTGGGTAGAGTGCCGTGGCATCACAGCTCACAGCAACCTCCAACTCCTGGGCTCAAGCGAGTCTCCTGCCTCTGCCTCCCAAGTAGCTGGGACCACAGGCGCCCACCACAATGCCTGGCTATTTTTTGGTTGCAGCCATGATTGTTGTTTGGCAGGCCCAGGCTGAATTTGAACCCACCACCTTAGGTATATGTGGTTAGCTCCTTAGCCACTTGAGCCATAGGCGCTGAGCCAAGTTGACATGATTTTAATAGACCAAACACGTACCACATGTACATATCTGTACAGTGGCTATATCTGTGCATCCACAAATTGACCAGTTTGTTACAGTTCCTTTAGTGGTACAATAGAATTTACAGAAGTTCTGCTGCATTTAAGTATTTTTGTTTTTTTTTTTTTTTTTTTTGAGACAGAGCCTCAAGCTGTCCCCCCGGGTAGAGTGCTGTGGCATTACAGCTCACAGCAACCTCCAATTCCTGGGCTCTAGCGAGTCTCCTGCCTCCGCCTCCCAAGTAGCTGGGACCACAGGCGCCCGCCACAACGCCCGGCTATTTTTTGGTTGCAGCCATCATTGTTGTTTGGCGGGCCCGGGCTGGGGATTTGAACCCGCTATCTTAGGTGTACGTGGCTGGCGCCTTAGCCTGTTGAGCTATAGGTGCTGAGCCTAAGTATTTTTAAAATTCTGATAAGTTTTTAATTGGAACCTTAGTTATGGGCAAATTTTACAAATTCAGTACTTTATTATTATGGCAGCAATGTTCAAATTCTGTATAAATGTAAAGAGAGCTTAAAGGCAAATAAAATCTTGGTTAAAACATTCAGGCCAAGCACAGTGGCTCACACCTGTAATCCTAGTACTCTAGGAAGCCAAGGTGACTGGATTGCCTGAGCTCAGGCATTGGAGACCAGCCTGAGCAAGAGCCAGACCTTGTCTCTTAAAAAAGAAAAAAAAGCCAGGGGTTGTGGTGGGTGCCTGTAGTCCCAGCTACTTGAGAGTCTGAGGCAAGAGAATCACTTAAGCCCAAGAGTTGGAGGTTGTTATAAACTGTGGTGCCACACCGCTCTATGGAGGGCAACAAATTGAAACTCTCAAAAAAAAATTAGAGATATTTGGTCTTCTTTAAGTTTTCTAGAGTAAAACAGGCTGGATGCTGTGGCTCATGCCTATAATTCTAGCACTTTAGGGCGCTGAGATGGATGGATTGCTTGAGCTCAGGAGTTGAAGATCAGCCTGAGCAAGAGACCCCTAAAAATAGAAAAAGTAGCCAGGTGTGGTGGTGGGTGCCTGTAATCCCAGCTATTCAAGAGGCTGAGGCAAGCAGATTGCCCAAGCCGAAGAGTTTGATGTTGCTGTGAGCCATGGCACTCTACTGAGGGTGACAAAGTGAGACTATCTCAAAAAAAAAAAAAAAAAAGACACAAACGTTTTTCCAGTGAAAATGTAATTTTAGAGTTAAAAAGATCTTTAAAGAAATTCTGGAGTTTCTGCTTATTTTGCAGATAACCAAAGTTAGGCCCAAAGTGGCCAAGTAACATTTACTAAGATCAATCATAGGACAGGTTTATGGCAAAGATAGGGTAATAGTATCATATTGATTTGGGTTCTTAGAGGTGCTTGCTTTCTTTTCTTTTCTTTTTTTTTTTTGGCAGTTTTTGGCTGGGGCAGCATATGGGGCCGGTACCCTATTCCTTTGAGCCACAGGTGCCACCCTAGAGGTGCTTTCTTGCAGGGGAGTCCAGTCTATAGCCAGTGGACCACATATGGATTATATGAGACCTGTTTTGCTTCTCTGTGGTGTTGGATGTAGTGAAAATTAGGAAGGGAGCTTTCTTTTTGCTCATCAGTTTTCATTAGTGTTTGTATATTTAATGTGTGGCCCAGGATGTCTCCTCTTCTTCCAGTATATGGTAAGAAAAAAAAAGAGATTGGATGTCCCTGTAAAGAATCTCAGTAGAATTAGAAGGTTGTGATTTTTGTCATGCAGTTGAAGACAGTAAAATGAAAAGAGAAGAGAATGAAAGAGATTTAGTTAGTTCTTTTGTAGTAAGAGAAAAATATGGCATTAAAAAAAATTATAGAGAAACTATTGTGAAGCTTTGAAACGTCCTTGAAAATAATAATTAGAGTATGTCTTTGGAAAAGCTAAGATACACTTTTGTATACTTAGTACTAGAAGTTTCCAGGAAACTGCTTTACTTACTTTTATTATGTCTGATCACATGGTCTATATGTTCACTGAACATGCCATGTTTTTTTTTTTTTTTAATTGAATGTTAACTATGTACATTGATACTCTTCTGGGGTACAGTGTGGGGTTTTCACATGCATTCTGAAATACTTCCATCAAACTGGTCAACACAGCCTTCATGTCATTTTCTCAGTTATTGCTT